>JAXISO010000206.1:0-74527 GCA_036785465.1 Colletotrichum agaves
ACTTTATTTAGGTAGGCTATACCCCTTTAGGCAGGTGCCACTCACACCTACCGTGAACTTAACCACCCTAAATCTAAAAGGGAAATATTTTCAATTTTGACCCAGTGCCTCCTGCGCACTGCCGTAGCTTCCCCCTCTTGGCCGCCCAAGCTCCGGGGATTCCAACGTTTGTGGACACCTCTATATCAAGGTTCTGTAGGCAGGTGACGGGCTAAACGGTAGGCCCCGGCCCGTCCAGGATCAGCCGGCTTCGGTGCCGGTGAAGCATCATGCTAGCTGCGAATTTCAAATGGGCTTGAACGACTCGTGCTTCTGGTCGGCGATGCTGTCGCGCAAAGGAGGGAGAATAAGCAGACTTGGGCTCGATCCTCCACAACTACTGTCGGTTCGACTTGATCTTTCAGAAAAACATGAATCACTTATCGTTTCTTTCTACGATATTTTTCAGACTACGAAAACTCAGTGCAAACAAGAAACCAATGTTCGATTGAGTTCTGATGTTGACCGATGATACACACAACTCTTATCCCCGACACCATCTCTTGTTTTTAAGCTCCTATATCCGCTTCTCTCCTAATGGCCTCCTTTCGTGATATTATCCCTTTCCAAACGAATCTTCAGAGATAGGAAGAGCCGGAAACACAGCCAGCGCGGGGAACAAAAGGGGGGAAAATAATAATGGACGAGGGTTGCTTGGAACGGTTGACTAGAAGATTGACGGAAAGAATGCAAATCAAAAAGTCCCCTTACAACTATTGCCGGGTCCTCGATGAACCCAGCTGCCAAACAAGGTTCCCCGCTGCCATCTGGGCTCTGTTGGTAGAAAAAAAAGCTTTCCACCGTGCGCTGCTTCACTCTTACTCCCGAAGCTTGATTGACGTGGAAGTTCTTGTTGCTGTTCGTGCTTCGTATCCTTTTTTCTTTTCTGCTGAACGAGTTTGAGCTCACAGATCGATGGGACATGCAGCGACTCAGTAGCAAAAAAACAATACCCACCGCCAAGTACAGGGTGCCTCGAAGTCAAATCAATTTCTTCTGGTTGATTGTCTATTCCTTGGAAGGGGATATCCCACTCCGGCTCTCCTGCTTGCTTCCTCGCTTCTTCCACTCTGCCGTTTTCCTTCCCTTTCGTGTTGGTCCAAACTTTGCTCTGCTTCTGCGCGCCGCGATCCTCATGAGTGCTGTCTCTCCCTCGTCTGCCGTGTACACACACACACACACACACACACCGCCCCCACCCCCTCACTGCCAGCCAACCTTAAATCGAGATGGATGGCAGCCCAGAACCACATGCACAGTGGAAGCACAGACTTTATTTTCCCTCGAATAGGATTTATTCTTGTTGGCAAAAGGCTCATCTCCGGTATTCTATTAACTATGTCGCTGAGAAAGGAAGACGGATCCCCTGCCCACTTCGCAACTCTGTTTGCGAGAATTCCTCCACCAACATCCCCGGGGACGTGTGGGTGCGCAAAGAACACTCATTCATGCTGAGAAACGAGGGAAAGCCCAGTTGAGCCGTTTCTGATCTCGTTTCCTCTTTACGGCTACCCGGCCGGGATGAGATGCTCGGCGTTGGACAAGTTTTTGTGTGTGTGAAGGCAAAATGACTCCGAGTGGTGACGATGGGAACGCAGGTGGAAGAGAAGTATGGGAAGGAATAAGTGCGCGCGCGCGGGGAATTTAACAGGCCAAAGGCAGTATGCTTCTCGGAAGTTGACCTTCCCCTTCCCGCCATCCTGTATTGAACCATACTTGCAGCGGTTCATGACTTGGTCCCTTTTGTGTTTTCCTTTTTTTTTTCCATTGGGTAAAGTCTGTGATCTAAGGTTCCTTTTTGGGTTATGCTCATTGTCTCCGCTGATAAACTCGCTGGCCGTCCTGTAGTCTCCGTCGGCGTGGTTCAGGCGCGGGGACACTCTCGAACTGGAGCCTACAATCCAGAATCAGCCTCGAGTGGACATCAACAATCTTTCTGCAGCTACCAATCTGTCTGCCCATCGGTCGGCTGCGGGGAATAGAAAATGGACGCAGCAAAAATTGCCTCCGAGGCGGAAGATGATTTGAGCGCGACCGTTATCGGATCCGTGGTCTTGTGTATCACATTACCGGCCCTTCTGGTTGGGGCACGGATCTACACGCGGACAAGAGTGATTGAGCTATTTGGCATCGATGATGTCCTTATCATCGGTGGTTTTGTAAGTGTTTTTGAAGTTCTCACAGAGGGTTTGTGGAGATGTTCCGGGCTTACATATGGAATTAAACAAAAAAGCTGGCCACGGCGGGCTGTGGCATCGCGGTTGCTGCTAGTAAGCTCTCACAGCGTACCCTTCCTCATGCTCGCAGATGGCTGACATGCATGATCGGCAGTGACTACACACGGCCTCGGGAGACACACTTCGACCCTGAATCCGGCAGATATCACGGAGTATATGCGTGTAAGTCCTCACGTTTGACATCCAACCGCTCCCCCCCCCCCCCCCCCCCCCCAAAACCGATCCTTAAGTATCAGTTTCTGATAAAGTGGTAGATGTTCTACATCTCCATCGTATTATACAACATCGCCCTGCTCTTCATCAAGCTGTCTTTCTTGTTCCAGTATCATCGGATCATGGCAGTCCCGAGGATGCGGAGGATCTACGCCGTCGCCATCGTCATCGTCGGAGCCTGGGCCACCGCCCAGGTCCTGATAGCCTCCTTCCAGTGCATTCCCGTCGAGGGTTTCTGGGACAGGTCGGTCAAGGCCGACTGCATTCCCGTCCAGCCCCAATGGTACGTCAACGCAGCCGGAAACATCGCCTCGGACGTTGCCGTCGTCGCCCTCCCGCTCCCGATTTTCTGGCAACTCAGCCTCCCACGGAAGCAGAAGCTGCTTCTCATGGGTATTTTCAGCCTCGGATTCTTGTAAGTGACGCCCCACCCCAGCAATTCTGCCCCCCTACTTCATGTTCCCTCTAGGGCGGATCTGCTGACGCGATGACACACGCACGAAAGCACTGTCGCCATCTCCATTGTGCGGACAAAGTACCTCAAGATCGAGCAGGACTTCACCTGGACCAACGTCGAAGCCTCACTCTGGTCGGTCGGCGAGATCTCCTCGGCCGTCACCTGCGCCTGTCTCCCGACCCTGCGGCCCCTGATGACGAAGCTGTTCCCCAAGATGATGGCCCGCGTCAACTACTCGCTGCAGAGCCACCAGACCGGCACCAACGCCGCGTATCCCACGAGCGCCTATCCTGCGGCGCTCGTGAAGCCCGACGTGGAGAAGGCCATCACGATCGTCGACTCGGCCGTCACGAGCGCGAGGACGAGCCAGATGAAGGACGACGACAGGTCCGTCACCCACGGGAACCCCTACCCGCACCAGCACGAGACCACCTCTACGGAGAGCATCTTCGGCCTGGCTAGTGTGCGAGAGGACGCTATCAACTCCGTCAGGTCCAACTACAGCTCCGCCAGTCCGAGACCGACCTGGTCTCCTTCTGGCTAGTCGTCCCAGGGCCAGAGCTACTTCATACAAGCTCCCCGGGAACACTTCCACGGATGGAGAGAGAAGATAGAGTTCTCGGCTGGTATTTCCGAGACGCAGAGTGGATGCTTGTTGTCTTGAGAGACGGCCGGTGTCGTTTTGTCGGTACGATAGAAGAGGACCGCGCCAGGGGCGTGTGCGATGTTCATCGGGGGCTCCTTCATGCTGCTACAACAGCTGTGTGCCACAACTCAAAAAAGAAAGTAATGCTAGTTAGCTCCTGTTACACCAGCGTAACGAAAGAATCATGATCTATTACGACTAAAGAGTAGCTGTGCCTGATAGTAGAGTATCTCTGTGGAAACTGACATCGCAGCAACTCCATCTATGTTTTGTTACATTTGCTATACCATCTCTTGAGCGCCTGGTAGCCATCAACGTCTGAAGCGCCACCACGACTTGACCTCCGGTTCCTTGTATCCCTCCTCCTGAACATTGTGCTTCCCGACAATGGTCAAAAAGACTTGGTCCAATGTCGTAGGGCTTACGCTATAATGCATAATGCCCAAGTTTTCCCTCTGCTCCTCCAGCATCACAGCCAGCTGTCCCACGGCGCTGGACGAGACATCCGAATCGGCTCGGGTGATGTCCTTGACTTTGTGGCAGCCAAACACGTTCAACACCTCACTGGCCGGCACGGAAAAGCGCATCTGACCGTGATACGTCTTGTCCTCGACCTCGGCGCTGGGGAATTTCTTGCTGATCCAGGCTCGGAGGCGTTCGGTCTCTTCCGGGGTCGTGTGAGGCGCCGTCTTGCTTATGAGATGCACGTAAAGCGCGTCGCCGAAGCGGTGTCGAAGGTTATCCGTCGTGCCAAGAGCCAGCATGCGTTTCGCCAAGATTCCGGCCCGGCTCGCGAGCGCGTCGGCCTCCTCCATGCTGTGTGTCGTAAGAAGCAGCGATCGCCCGGGAACCGTGGCCGCCAGCGTCTTCCACATGATTCGCTTGGCCGCAGCGTCCAGGCCTGTATGAGATCAGTACGAAAAGAACAGACAACTACATTCTGCTAGGGTGTGTCCAAAAGAGGGGGAATCAGAGGGGAGAGGGTGATCGGGGTAATCTCACCAGATGAAGGCTCGTCCAGGAGTAGGACGGTGGGATTGCCCATGAGTGCGATGCCGAGACTTAGCTTCCGCTTATTACCGCCAGATAGTGCGTTGGCCATACGCGTGGAAAAGGCTTGCAGACCAACGGCGTGGATAACGGCGTTGACGTTGTGGTCGATGTCGGGGATGCCGCGGACGCGTGCGTAGAACTCGAGATGCTCTCGCACAGTCATCAGGTCCATGGCGTCGTGCTGGGGACAAACTCCCAGATGCGAACGCGCCGATGGCAAATCGCGAATGACAGACTTGTCTTCGACGAGGATTTCACCGCCGTTGCGGCTCGGCTTGAGGTCTCCTCGAATCAAGGAAATGGTCGTCGACTTGCCCGCTCCGTTGGGTCCCAACAGAGCAAAGACTTCTCCGCGCTGTATTCCAAAGGTGACGTTCTCCACGGCGGTATTCTTTCCGAATGTCTTGGTCAGGTGCATTACTCTTAGTCCGTCGTCGTTGCTGTTGGTCGTTGTAACCCTCTTCAACTCGTTCGCCAGCTCTTCGTCTGACAACATGGGATCCTCCGTCTCGGTGTGACGTCGCTGCCACAATCGGCGCACACTCGAGCCGACAGAACCGCTGTCGGCCCACAACAAGACGACGAACAGTATGATGGACTGCAGAATCAAGTACAAGATTGGACCTCCGTACTGAAGCATGCCACCCGGGTTTTTTGCAAGCTGCCGGCCATCACAAGCCGTGGAGAACAGGTTCAGAACCAAAAACATGGTCCGAACAACGGATCCGATCGGTGCAACTGCCGAGATAACAAAGTGGACAACCAGGAGATAATCGTCCACTTTGGTTACTGGGGCATACGTGATAGTGCAGAGATAGGCTATCAGGTAAACCAGGAACATGACTGCTTGTCCAGCTGCGACCCATGCATAGGTGGAAAGCTGTATCTTACAGAACAGAGAGACGACGTAGGCCAGAAGGATTGCGGTCAGACCGTACAGCATGAAGACGAGGAAGATGTAGCCGATGTGATACCAGATATTCGACAGGGCCGCCCAGAGGATGGTGACAACGGCGGTAGAGGCAAGGACGACGAGGATGTCCAGTGAAAGGTACGCGAGCCACAGAGGCAGAGGTCGGACGCCGTTGGAATATTGGAGGCCGCGAATTCCCCATCGACGTTCGAGACTAGGGTACAAGGCGAAGAAACCCGGGTAACAGCTGAGCGCTATTCCAGTATAGACGAGGAACTGCAAAGAATTTCCGGTGTCAGGGTCCCACGGAGTGGCGAATGGCGCCCAAGCCATTATCACTGTTACGTTACTGAGAAGCATGTTCATGAGATTCTGGCTTAATAACGGGTTGAGCAGGCCATTGTAGTTGGCCATGTAAGCCACGGTGGGCGGCATCGCGCTGTCGCCGAGCCAGAGACCACCGGGGAGAGTCTCAACACGTCGATCGATTATGGTGTTCTGGAAGGCACTGAAACTTTCGGTGGAAGTTGCATTCTCTTGCAGCAACTGTCTTGTAAAGTCCAGCCCAGTACTAGAATTAGATGCTGAACCAGAGCCTGTCCTACCAGCACCTGCATTGAAGACTGGGAGAAGGACGTTGGCGGCGGTGTTAAGGTCAAACTTGGATGATGGCCCGAGAACCAATTTCCACGTGAAATCAGTCAAACTAAAGCCTCGGGCTTGGTCAAGCGACCGTTCTTCCGAGGGCGCGCATCCGGCTTGCGTCTGGCCCTTGATAAACAGAGTGACGAGGCCGGCAGCTGCTACAGGAATAATAAAAGCTGCCAGGTGTGGGATCCAGTTGGTCTTGAGAATGGTGAGGCGTTTGCGAAAGAGCACGAATGCCTGCTGCATGTATCCGATTCGGTGTCCATCCAACAGCTGTAATCCTCCCTGAGGCACCGCGCCAACGGGAAGAACCTCGTTTGACGCAGCCTTCTTGTCATGGTACTCCGAATTGCTGTCGAGAGATGAGTCGCCAGCTTCCCCACGGACTTCTTCCGCTAGCTGAAGGAACACGTCCTCCATGGTCGGTCCAGAAAACCGATACTCGTGGATATCGTTGGCTTCCAGCGTGCGGATGACCTGAGCGGCCAGAGACGAGGAGGGGGCAATGTAGCTGACAAGATCAAAGGAGATCTTCTTCTGAACACCCTCGACATCAGGCGCATTCTTGATTCCGGTATCCTTGTGAACATGAACTCGATAACCCCCGCCGAGACGGTCCTTCAACTCGACTGACGATCCATCGGCACGCAACGTACCCTTGGACAGAATGGCAATGTGATCAGCAAGGAGATCTGCCTCGTCCAGGAAGTGGGTGGTGAGCACAATTGTTCGTCGTCCACGTTCGGCCAAGAGAATGTCCCAGATCTTTCGTCGGCTGAGGGGGTCGATGCCACTGCTGACTTCATCAACACAACAGACGGCGCTTCCTCCCGTTAGCATCATGCCTAGTTGGAGCTTGCGCTTCTGTCCGCCAGATAGCGTTTTGGACTTGGCCTTGCGTTTCAGCTCGAGGTCAACCGATTTGATGAGGTTGCGAATCTCCTGCTTGGATGCAAGATTTCCAGGTGATTTGAGACGATTGAATATCTGGATATGCTCCTCCACTGTCAGTTCGTCCCAAAGAACGTTCTTCTGAGGCGCAATTCCCAAGCCGCCGGTACCGTCAATAGTGATGGAACCACTCGTGAGTTTGTTGGTGCCAGCGATAGCGTCCAAGGTTGTCGACTTGCCGCTGCCATTGGCACCCAGAAGGGCAAGGATTTGGCCTCTCCGCACGTTCAGAGACAGATTGTTGACGGCAACTACTGGTTCGCGAGGGGCCGAAACAAACGAAAACATGCGCCGCAAAGCCGAGGACTTGTATGTCTTGGTGAAGCCCTCAAGACGCACAGCAGCATCATTTGCCTGGTGTTCCGTCGAACCATAGACGATGGTTCTACCTCTGGTCGTAGTCCCGTGCAGCCTGGACTCGATCACAGCACCAAGTAAGGGGTACGCGAAGATCTGGATGATAAGAAATATCCAAAGAACGATCCCAGTCAGATCCCACGGGCTGCCTGGAGGAACCTCTGCGAGATTCGCCGGGTTGTCGTCTCTTTCAAAGCGTGCCATGTACGTGATGAAGTACACATAATTGCATGGCGTAAAGAGGAAACTCAGAATACCTACCGCAGCGGTGCTGGGGTAAGAGATAGATTGTGCAAGAATTCCCAGAAGTATGACGCTGAGAGTTGCCGCGATACCGCTGATCTGCGCTCTCCGGAAAAAGGAAGAGACCAGAATCGCAAAGGAGGCCATCGCGATGCCGTTGAGTAGATGGTAAACAAGAACAATTGCTACGCTTGTGTTGGCAAAGACACCTGCCCGCAGTACCAGAGAGCCAATGAGCCAACCCGGGATGTAGATGATGACAAAGGCGAGGTGACAGGAGATGATACGAGCAGCTTGGGCATGCCACCCGTGTTTGACGGGCATCATGGCATCGAGGAGGCGGGTCATGCCGCTCTCGCGCTCGGTTGCAATGAATCCGGTAAGGTGATAGGTTACGAAAATGACGCTGGTCATGAATGCAACCCCCAGCCAGTTGGTGATGGCACTCTGGTACCGGGTCCTGATCATGACGGCACGCTCTTCCTGCGTCATGCTAGTGAAGGGGTACTCATCGACAACGTCTGGGAGAGGGCCTTGCTGGACTTGGGACGTCCCGGTACCGCCGACTGAGGCAATGGCAGCATCAACTGCGCGCTGCAGTGGCAAGAGGTAGATTTGAGCATCATTGCGGTCAGAGTCGACATCGACGACTATGGAGCGCAGGGCGCCGTCGCTGCGGAGAGTGTAGTTCCAGTAATCGCCGGGGCCCTCGGTAGGGGAAGACTGGAAAACAACGGCGCCGTAGCAAGTCGAGACGCCACGAAGGTTGCTCCGGCAGTCGGTGCCGAGGTCGGCCGTGGAGGAGCGGCGCAGAGCTTTCTTACCGGCGCTCTCAACGGACTGGACGAGGGAATCGATGACACGATCGATATCGCCACCGGAGAGACCGTTGTTCACGAAGACGACCGTTCCTCTGCCGGCACTGCTTGCGACACCGAGGGCGTCTGGGAGAGAGCGGATTTGCCTTGGAACAGAGACGCCGTAGACGGCCGGGGAAACGAAGAGATTCTTGGCGAAACTGAAGAATGTCGTCAGGGCGATAGGCAGGATGAGTGCGATGAAGACGGCGGAAACGGAATGACGGCGGATGATCTTCCAATTCTTACGGGTCAAGGCCCAGGTTTGGCGAAGGAACGCCATGGTGGCGAACGTCGCCGACGGCGATCGTTGCGATGAGACTCTTCGCTTTTGTCGTGGTGGGTTTGTTGTTGATATTGACGGCGCGGGAATAGCGGTGGTGCGTTGTCGCAAACACGACGACTTCGCGGTGCCGGGGGTGTCTGAACGATCCAACGCAGCCGTCCTCCAAATATTCAGTCGAAGATCATACAACAGATGTCGAGAAACCAGAAGCTGTCTTGAGGTGTCTCCTCTTAGTATCGATTAAAGGGACGCAAACACGGCAAAGAGCGATGTAGAACAAGTGAGATGAGGGCCTGGATTGAGTGTATTAGGACGAAAAAGACGAGATGAACATTGGGACGAGGATGATCCTATGAGCCAAAACAAGAAGGCTATTGGTATTGGGTTTGCTGAAGGGCCTTTTGCATAAGGCAAAAGTGAGCACGAGGTGTTCGGCTGTCTGGTCTGGTTGGGATGATCTCCATACGTCAAGTTTCACAGAACCTGAGACGTGAGGAGATGGAGAACTAAAGGCAGAAAGGGATTCAGGGACATGGTACCTATTCGTAGGTAAGGTATCTTACCAAGAGGGAAGAATGGTGAATAAGGTAATTAGGTAGGCGACGTGCAGCGGCTTGGGAGGATCCATCTTGCATTTCGGTCGGTCGTCCCGCTAGAAATTCGCCCGAACCCCGGCGGCAGGAGGCACTGACACCCGTGCTTACAGTGTTTCGAGAGTGTGTGCCCAAGGTAACTTGTACGAGTACGTACTTGGATCGCTTAGGTATGAGCAGCATTTCCAGGCTTACTTGTCATTACTGAATGTCTGGGCTGCCTGTAGTTACTTGGCATGAAGAGCCCGGTCGTTGAGGACAGGGCATTGAAGACGAGCTGAATATTGCATTCAAAGTTACTGAGCTATTATTGATGGGTACCGTGAATTTCAATACTTGCGTGGATAGACAAGACAGGGATACCTACCTTATGCTCAAGTTGGATCCATCGCTCTATCAAAGGAAGTATCCCTGTCCCTTTCAACCACTATCATCATCACCATCATCATCATCATCATCACCATCATCGATGTGTCAACCCAGGCCAAGACAACAAGTGCAACATCATGTCTTAAGTCTATCCACATGGCTTGTCGTCGGCACAATATTACTCGAACGCGATGCGCACAGCCTCTCTCTCTCACACACACTCTCTCGCGCGCGCGCGCGCACTAGAGCAGCCGTTACACTATGTCTCGGACGTCGTTCGTCGAGAGCTAAGCCATCACAACGCCGTGTAACCCGTCATCACGGCTAACTGATTTCATATTACGAATAAACTAGCATAGGGAGAAGAAGAAAGACTTGGATTGTTTATCCTATGGACGCGTGTGTACTACACAGAAGAACCTCAACAACTGGCTGCCTGCGCGGGCTACACTGTATACTACAAACACTGCACCGCCTCTAGTCCCATTTCCCACCTTATGTTTCCATCAAACCAAGACTCAACAAGCAAACAATTGAGAGAGGGTGGGGGGGGGACTAGGTAAAGCCCGGTGTGGCTTTGGGCCAAGCCGCAGCAAGATATCGTTGACGTCGTTCAAGAATTGCTTAGAGACCCGTCACTCGACCGAACCCCACCAATCACAACGTTCGCTGCTGTCTCATGCCAACCTTCTCGCGCCCTCTGGCGTACTCAACTTTGGATAGTCCGTTTGGTCTATCTGGGGTGCTGTACGGCAGGTTCAAGCCTATTTTTCTAATGTTAAGTATCTCATCCTCTGTTCCGGTTACAAGAGGATAATCTCAAGACGAAAAGTGACAACAAACATATGAAGGACATGGTAATAATGTCTCCCCCTTTTCGTCCATCAATAACACCACGCTGGGAGATTCTCACACAATGGCCCGTGAGGCTAAGAACTGCCCAAAATCGCTCTGCGTATCAAAAAGCGTCATTACGAAGGTCACCGTAACGAAATGTTTGTAATCCGATATCGACGTTAATTGTCGTGATAATACGGCGCCTACGCCACCCACCACCGTTACTCCTTGGGAGAGTCTCCGGCGCAGCCGGTTAGCAGCCCCGTCCTGACTCCTAAATCGTTCTAGCCTCCTTGTCCATACACGAGCTTCAATGCCAATGTTTCTGCGCCATCAGAGATCTGTCTCGTTGCCCCGAAAGACGAACCGTAGTGGTATATTCCGTTGAGGACCGAGAGATGTGAATCTAATACTTCAGAAACGGCCAGTGCCGCGGGCCCTTCCGCCCCCATTTTCCATGCAACCCGTATGCTTTTGCCATGGTATATCCATTCCCGGTTTACCTTACCTCTATGCCATCGCGCCTCAACAAGCTCAAATTCCTCCCATTTTGAAACCCGTCCATTCTCATGGACTTCATGAAACTCCGTATTCGCAAGACCCCGGTGGTGGCATTGTTGTCTGCGTATTTCTTGACCGCGTTGGCGGCAGGACCGCTGCACAAAGGCTCTTCAGTGTAAACGTCGTAACCTCGTGCCTGACAACCCTTATCGCCGTCATTATCGTCACCACAGATGCTCGTCCTGAAGGTCTGGAAAGAAAATGAATAAGATAAAGATCGGAACATGGCATCTGAAGCCTCGTCTGAGTCACAAGGGCCGCCTCCATTCCGCGGAGATAGTCAAGCATCACGTGGCGATATCCACCTGCGTTATGTTGTTCGCCTTTACTGTGCTCTCACTCAGTCCGTCCGATGAAGGACTAGACGTTTCTTGTGTCGTCTCTCGGGGGATATGTTGTTCGTCCTCGCTTGGGCGATCTCGGATGTTGAACCAGCCCCCACGTTCCCATTGTCCAGGGGCATATAAGCACGTTGCCCGGACGTCGTCCTCCACAATACCTAACAACAAGGTATTGAGCCTCCTAAAGTCGATAGGTTTGAGAATCCACCCGTCGAAACCGGCATTGACATACTTATCCTTCTCGCGCTCAATAAGTGATGCAGAAACCGCAAAGATGGGGATTCTGCCATTGTGATCCGCAATGGATGAATGGCCTCCATGGTCGGTGGACTTTTCGAATGCTCGTATCATCTTGGTGCTCGTGAGTCCGTCTACAATGGGCATCTGTATTCGAGAGAAGGATTAGCAAAGAACGCAGACTGCCGCATTTCTATAATGGTACAAACCTGCATATCCATCAAGACGACGTCAAAGGCATTCGATTTCTCACGATAAACCGTTGCGCAGTCTTCACCATTGACGGCATGTGATACTTGATGGCCTGACTTCTCCAGACGTTTTCGCAGTATGCGGGAATTGATGGGATCATCCTCGGCGATGAGAACTTGTAGCTTAGTATCGTCCATCCCAGATACCACGCTAGTCGACGTGCCAACAGTGCCAGCCTCCGACATTGCTCGGTCCTTTGGCCGTTCCGGTAACTCGAAGAGAACTCGGGAGGATTCGCTCACTTGCAGTTTGCATGGCTGCTCAACATACTCATCCGGTACTTTGACTGCTCTGATGGGGGTTTTTGTATCCTGGACACTGCTGTACCCAACTTCAGGCAAGGGCAGCTCATCTGTAGCAATCGTATTGGGATTCGTTCGACGTAAGGTGGGCGATCCCATGGATCGACCAACTGAGGTCTGGCTGCCTGATGTCGAGGGTCGATGAGTCGTTTCCCTAGAATACTGACGTTGAGGAACCGGTCTGTTCTTGTCGATTTCTCCGATGGACAGAGGCGTCTGTATCGCATCTATCAACCGATCCGCATCGCTCATATTACTCCTGTCACTTGCTTTACTAGCTCCTGTGGCGGCGCTCTTCTGACTTTCCAGACTCTGAGTCTCTGCCTTCGGACCAGAATCTCCAGCGATTTCCACTTGATCTTCGCCATTCTGTGTCTTGCTCCCGCGGTCGATGAGCATCATTTCACCCTCATTGTCGGGCATTAGGGTTGTTGTGACGGATGCTAAGCTGGACGCTGCGGTTGACTTGGAGGGCTTCGCACTTTCCACTGGCGCCGGGGCGTCTTCCGGGAGATCGAAGGGCAGCTGGATAACGAACCTCGATCCAATGCCCTGCTCTGACTTTAGGCGCAGTTGACCGTCCATATTGCGAACGATTCTGGCAACAACCGCCAGACCTAAACCCAGGATCCTGCCCTCTTTTCCAGGATCATCCTCTTCAGAAGGCATGCTCGTTTCGTCTAGTCCAACACTAACCTGCTCCAGATCTCGAAACAGTGTATCCAGTTGCTTAGCAGTCATTCCTTTGCCGGTATCCTCCACGACAATTTCTATGCGCGCCCGCCTTTCAAAGACCTCGCTCACGTAAAGTTCGACCCTGACATAACCACTGGAGGTATTTTGAACCGCATTTGCCGTAATGTTAGAAATAGCCTGCCTCAAACGACGGCTGTCGCCGCACACGTAATGAGGAAGTCCTGGATGTTCGATAATTTGGTAGTCGATGCCCTTCCTTTTCGCGTCGTTGGTAAAGGCATCTGTCGCTTCGCGTATACATATGCCAAAGTCGAAAACCTCGTCTTTGATGAGATTTTGGCCCTCCTCCGTCTTAGTCAAGTCCAGCAAATCATTGATCACGTAGACCAATGACTTGGAGGCTGAATGAGATTTCGCAAGATTGTCGCGAGTTTCCTGGTCCAGCGAGCCTTCCAGCGCGATCTCCAAGTAGTTGATGATGGCATTTAGTGGAGTCCGGACTTCATGTGCCGAGTTCGCAAGGAGTAATCGTGTGAGTCGACTGCTCTGCAATGCCGCCTCTTTCTGCCGCCAGACTTCGATAAACTTGCCGTAAACTAAGCAAAGGACTGCTGCTGTCTCGACCTGTTCCTCTGACCATTCCCGGCATTTGCCAAGAATGGTCTCGTGCCACGTCTTGAAACTTTTCCTGGGCTCCAAATAGGCTTGGGTTCCCTCACGCAACGTCTTCTCATACGGATTCCCTGCCCACTTAACCTCCTTGACTTGGCCTTTTCGGAAGAAGACGATGAAGTCGTTGCCTCCAACACTCAGAGGGACGTAGAGCAAGCCGGCGATGACAGTGAATCCGAGTGGGTAACGGAGGTCAGGGAAGTCTTCCCGTATGTCCTGGGAAGTGACAACGGATGAAAGCTCGCGCAGACGCAAGTATTCGAGCATCGCCAATGCTTCCTGTGATTGCTCAGTGTCGCCCAAAATCTTCGTTTCTCCTTTGATGGATAGCATTCCGAAGTCTGCATCAAAGAGCCTGAGTAAATCGTCTGAAGAAGCAATAATATATCCGGAAGGGTTTTTCTCTGAAGGTGCAGTGTTGATAAGCTTTCGAGCCTGAAGTCGAGTTGCATATGATAACCGCTCGATATTGCGTGACGCCGTGTCTCCCACTAGGCGACACATTTTGCGAATGGGAAACGAGACGCGCATGCCTTTGGAACCGTAGGAGTGGCAAGCGATAAGACCCCATAGTTCGTTGAAGGCGTTAATGGAGACGGACATGGAGGATCGAACGGCCATATTTGCCAGATATTTGAGATGAATGGGCGACATGGCTCGTAGGTATGAATGGCTGAGGTCCAATGGCAAATCAAGGTCCTCCTTCGATTTGCAGACTAGCCTGGCAGTCTCGAGGTCTCGGTCGTAAAGGAGCCTCACCTTATTAAGTTTGTACAGCTCGCGAGCTTGTCGCGGAATATCGGACGCTGGGAAATGCAAACCCTTGTAAAGGTCCTTCGTGTGTGTAGTATCGACGAGTTCGGTGACGACCTTGCCGTTGAAGGAAGAGTCGAATTGATAAATCATGACTCGATGAAAGCCAGTGAGTTCCTTGACGATGCCAACCAGAACCTTCAGGAACCCTTCCAAATTCGGAGCGGCAGCAAGTTGCTCTTGAACCTGGGACATGATATCGAATACCTGCATCGCCCCCGCATCGGCCCTGCGCTTCCGCGCGCTTCTAAGAACCCTCAACGGCTTGCTTAGCATCTCCGTACTCTCAGCCAATTCTTCCATCGTGGGATTCGACTGAAGTGTGTCCTCCGGCGTATTTTGGCTAGGCTCTTCCGGCGGACGAAGCGGGTACTGATGGTCGTCGTCTACTTCGAATTCGCAAATGATCAAGTCGGGATGGGCTGGATTAATGTGAATGGCGCACCAAAGCTTTACGCCCTTCTTCTTGGGCGGCCGAATAGAAAGGCTGAAAACCTCAGGACCGTTTATTGCTGGATCGGCATCCTCGTCGCGAATGAAGTCAATATGGTCCAACAGATTATCCTGCTGCTCCTCTGTAAGAATGTCGAGGAAGCTGTTCAGACGGAAAAGCAGCTGCGGCGAGTGACCCATCAGCCGCTCGGTATTCTCACTGGCGTAACGAACCGAGAAACGACCATCAGGCTCTTCCCGAATAGCCACTAAGGCGCCGAAACCCTGAACCGCACCGGGAGTGTGAATAGGCTCGTCTTCGCATCGCTGCAGAACGCCGTCCGTGCCGGTGATGACGTGATGCCCTTCGTTTGTCATGACGTATTTGAAGCGGTGCGTCAAGAGATCATCGGTTTCCGGCTCGCCAAGCTGACTATTCGAGACGGATGTCTGCGGCTGGGATGAATCGTCGCCTGGCACAGAATCATTCTCACCGTCTGAAGCAACGTCCTGAAATATCTCGAGGGGCTGCGAATTAGCATGACGAGCAGCGTCGGCCTGAATGCTAGATAACGGTCCTGTCGCAGCATTCTTTCTCCGAACAAAAATACCTTGTCGATCGCTCGGCGAGGTGACGGTAGAGGACAGCGGTTGGGGTACAGAGACGGAGGCGGAATCGCGGCGCTTCTTGGCTTCGAAAGCCGCGGCGTCGATTCTAGGGTTGCCGGGACGAGGCGCTTGATATACTCCATGGTCGGGCAGTCGCGGGAAGTAGTCGTGTTCGCCGGAAGTTCTACCGGTGCGATCGACGCTCACGACAGAGCGAATAGGGAAGACTCGGTCTGAGGGATCGGGGCTGGTACCGTGGCCGAGCTGGCGATCGGAACTTGCACTCCATGAAGAAGAACAGCTGGGGGTCGCAGCGCTGGCGGAGACAGGCGCAGAGGGAGCAGTAGGAGGGTTGGCGGAGTCATTAGCAGGGGCTGCAGGGGCTGGGACCTGTGGCGCGGCGGGGTTCGCGATGGGAGTGGCCTCTGAATTCTCATCTGGCGATGAGTCTTGATCGGCGAAGGATACGGAAGGCCGCCGTAGGTCGGACTGGGCGTCCATGCTTGAGATGGTATGCAGAGAAGACCTAAAAGCCTATGAGGTGCCAAGGAGATGCAAGCTGGACGAGACCTCGCCGGACGCTCAGAGGTCCGCCGTCAGTAGAGCTTGGCATGGAGCGACAAGGCAGACACGGCGCCTTTGTGATGGTTTGAACCAAGGGCAGAAGCCAGAGGTGACAGATAACGGAAAGGTATTATTTGCGAGACGGAGAGAAGAGAGATGAAGAGAAAAAATAAGGGGATATCCCAATGCGATAGAAAAACGGCAGAATGTCGCCGTAAGGTAGGTAACCTCTGATTTCCCTTGTTGGTGGGCTGCAGCTGGTTCGTGATCTACTCGATCGATCGGGGGAGGGGGGTTGAGGGTCGAGAGGGGCGCGGTCCTGGTTGCCTGGATATGGGAAAGTTTGGAGGTGGGATGCGATTTTGCGGTTCTGCGCGACAAGGTTGGCTTTTGCCGGTGCTGATGAACCGGGGGTCGTAGTCGCGACGGTGCTGTCGAAGCTCAGGTTGAGGACGAGGATGAGAGATGCGCAGTGCCGCCGGGACGCTATGGCAACAGTAAAAACAAAACGTCTATGATTTTATCCCACCGTTGCTGTCGACCTGCCAGATGCACGACGGGCGGTTTGTGTGGAGTGTACAGATGAGAGAGTGTCGCTGAGGGATGTGAAAAAGCAGCTCTCAGATTCCCGTCCTCGATGATCGTCGGCCTGCTGCGGTGGTGGCGGCTTTTTGGTGGTCCAGCGAGGTTGTGTGCGGCGGGAGCAGCACCAGCAGAGCAGAACAAAAAACGACCCAAAAAGTTTTGTGTATGTGTATGAGGTAACCAATCCCTGTTTTTTTTTTTTTGTTTTTTTTTTTAAAAAAAAAAACCTCGCCTTCGGGCCTTGTTGCTTTTGGTGGTACACCCAAAATAAGGGTAGGTAGGTATGTTCACGGGATGGGTGGGTAGGCAGTGGAAAAGAAGGGGCAAAAGGTATGAAGTCCTAGTAAAGAGACCCCAGGCAAATCAAGAAAGAGGGGAGAAGACCGGAAGGATGAGCCGATGCAGCACCGCGAAGACAGAGGACGGTGACGGTGGCGGCGGCGGCGGCGTAGACTGGACTTTTGTTAGGAAACCAGGATCTAAGCCGAGTTGGTCAGGTCAATTCAAGTCAGGTGCGGTACGATGCGGTAACTGACATCAACAAGCTCAAGTTGAAGTAAACCAAAGTACGGTAAGGAAGATAGGTAGGTACCTTACTTAGGTACGTTAGGTATCTTGGAGGACGAGATTTTGGCGAGCGAGCTGGTACATAACCTGGAGTGGCGACGAGGAATCATCATCAGCAAGGAAGGGTAAGGCGAAAAGAAGAGACGAGCCCAAGCATCCATAGCAAGCAAACGGAGGCAGGAGTGAGCAGGGATTCCGAATAGAAGGTACGGTGAGTTGAGGTAATGTTCATAAGGTAGGTCAGGGTACTAAAGGCGCTAAGAGGTTGACGAGAGAACATTTACACATGGATGGGGACCGCTGGGCTGGACCATCTCAGACTCAGCCTTTCATTATTGGACTGGACATGGACAGCCTGGCAGCTCAAGGCCTTACGGAGAGCAAAGCAAATGCTATATTACTTTCTTCATCCATGGGACACCACACCACTCAACATCAACTAACCTTGGACTCGTCTGGGTTAGACTGCCGAAGACCGCAGCCAGCGGAACGCAGAAGCGGAAGCAGCAGCAGCAAAGCCCCAGGTCTGGGCTATCATTGCCCTGTGGTCCGGTCTTGTCCAAATTTGATCCATTTCGAAGTCCCTTTTACTTCATAGAGCTGCAACGGGGCCAGCAAACGCGCTGTGCAGTGCAGCAACAGCAGCGAGTAGCGTCAGTGCATCGGTGGCGGCTACCGATGGGGGCAGCTCAGGTCCACCGTCCACAACTGGTGCAAGGGATCACGGATGCGCGGCCTAGGCTGTCGATCACTGGTCAAGTGGTCCTCATCGAGGATTGGGCCCGGCTATCACCGCAATGCCTGTACGTCGCGGTATTCGCTCTTGTGTTCGTCCGGTACGAGGTACTTCCTGCAACGCCCACGGGTAATGCGCATCGAGTCTCTAGCCAACTGCCTCGAGGTACATGCACTCTGCCTGAGCGCAAGCGCCCCAAGCAAGTACTCGATAAGGTATGCTCTTGCACCTTCTCAACCAAGTTTACAAGCCTTAACAAAGCTACTCTTAGCTGCGCGGGGGGACCCATATCAGAGGGCGGGTGTCCTGGTACTTCCTCCACGGACGTTTTCCTCCGCTGAGTAAACCCTCATGGCACGTCCAAACAACCTCGATTGCTATTGTGCTGTTGTGCAGGTACTGGTGGTAACGCATTGCAGACGCCTATCCAACATTTCACACGCCTCAAAAGTGGCACCAACAAGTTGCTGCCAATGCAAAGCACCGGCACTTGCCATGCTGTCGGGCTCACCTGATGACTTCCGCTGCTGGTGCCAGCCAACATTCCGCCAATATCATTCCCTCATGATAAGTGCTTTAAGCATGTCGTTTCCAGCGCCTGAAGCGAACAGCTTTTGGCAGACCTGCCTGGGCCTAGGCCCACCTCCTACGGTACCTAGGTACCTAAAGTAGGTACATGTGGGAGCTGGAATACACATACTGAAGTACCGCTGAGGGGCTTATCGCGTTCGTCGGCTTGTGAACAGCAGGGTCGCACCCAAATGATCTCCAAGAGTGGCCTACACTTTTAACTCACTGTCGGATTGTCTGTCAGACACGTTAGTGGCAACTTGGCAAGTCAAGTCGATCGTCAGTAGCATATGTCAACCTTGTCTTCCGCTCTTCTAGGCACAGCTGTATAATGGTATTGCCGGCCTGGGATCTGCCTGCGGGGAAAAGAGTCCCGCGACAAGACCGAGATTTTCTCCCACAAACAGGAAACTCGCTCTCCACAATGGCAAAATTTGAACAGAAGAGATGGGATTTTGATTGTGGAGCGTGTCCTGTTAAGAAGCCCCATCCGCGAAGCGACAATTGCCCCGAAGCCCGTATCCACTCTCCACAGACACAGCAAAAAGTCGCTGCCAGCCACAAAGTCTGACCGTCGATGGAGCAGGTGAATGGAGCAGGTGGAATCCCGGGACCTGGGAAGTGGTGATGGAAGAGGACAGAAAGGAAGAGAAGCGGTAGAAGCACATTAGCTGAAATTGGACACCATGCTGCCGACATGATAAGACTAGCGCGGCGGAGCGTCATCGCACACAATGAGCAAGACGGGCAAGACAGACGAATCCCACTGTAGAAAAGGCGGGAATCGTGAAACCGATCTTTCTTTTTCGCCACCGCTGCTGGCTGTCCCTCTGTCTTCATCTTCCAGATATGTCTCCATGGTGGTTTACATGTGCATTCAATGTCTCTCAACACCCTGCGCTCGTGTTCGCTCGCTCTCACGAACAAAACAGCGGAACTCAAAAGTCGGCGGAAAGGAATGGGCCATGACACTAATTCCCAGCAATGGAGTGCGCGCCACGCATCGGTCGTTCTCCCACTATATCTACGATCCTAAGGGGACAGACTCTCTTGCTGGCCCTTGGGCGGGATGTAGGCGTGGCCGCACCTTTTTTTTCCCCTCCCCGGTCCGGACTTGGTCTAGACCTCCTCGTAGATCGATGGAATCGGCGGCACTGCAGGTGCAGTCAATGACAGCGACAACCATCCATGATGCCGTTTGGTTTGGGGCCGAGCCGCGCTGACTGGCGGGCGCGAAATCTTGCTCGCGAAGCGAAAAGCACTATGGGATTTCTAAAATGCCTATGCTTCAGCGGGCTGTGCGACGGTCGATCCTTGCTTCTGGAGTGGAGGGCGACATCGAGTCTATTTCCACAGGTCCAGCCATTCAGGCCATGAATCTCGGCTTCCCCCCGCTTCATAGGCGTCCATTGGGGCTGGAGCTTCACCCAAGTTACCAAGGTCTATCCAACTTGGACCAAATTGGAAGAGAAACAGAAAGCAATCCAGCCCGGGCCATTGGACCTCAAACCCCTACTGAAGTAGACACTGCAACCTCGACGATGCGCGCGGTTTCCGCCAGCGGCCCAGCCATTCCTTTGGGAGGGGAAAAAAAGAAGAATAAAAGAGGGGTGCATGCCTCAAAACTGCCGGCAATTTCCGGTTTGGGCGCATCTAGTCTATCTTGAACAGCCGTCGCAAGGCTGTTGAGGCGGTACGGGCGAGAGCTTCCTCTGTCTCATCTTCCTTGCCTGCTCGCTCAGCCCAACAAGGCCGCGCTCTTCCTATGTTTCCAAGAATAGACCAAACGTGAGCCAGCCATCCCGGGTCAGGAACGCAAGCTCAACCATTCAGGGTAGTCAAACCAGGAAAGGAGTGGAAGGAAGCATTTGACGGGAATCTCGAAAGCATCATCATGTGGCTGACCATGGCTGGGTGGCAAAGGCATAAGAAGACGGGATCTTGAAGGGCCAGATCCATTGACCCCTGGAGCCCACATCGTCATACTGGCCCATGCTTCATGCAGCTAGATCCAAAAACCCAATAAGAGCTCCAGCTCGTGCACCCCTCCAGATGCGAACCGGCTCAGTCCCCACCCGAGAAGACCAACAGCTTACTTACCGGCCCCCCCGGCCCTGGGCGACAATTCTTCTTGTGCCTTTTGCCACCCAGCTATATGGGGGTAATTGGACAATTCACCAGAGGACCTTTCCTAGGGGACCCTCGCCTATGGCCTGAGGTGGCGTCAACATTCCCTCTAGGTACCTACAAAACCTGGGCATCGTCAAACGTCACCGCCACACCAGGGTCACTGATCTGCATATCATCAAACGTCAAGGCCACATTACTGTGGCGTTTCTATGCCCAACAAACAGGTATCGGATCACTCTTCGAACCACGACGCTTCTTCACCTCTGTTGCTTGGAAGTTTGCCCCTAGGCCCTTTCCCCCGGTTCGTAATCGCGGATGAACACGCAGTCCGATGGACTCTGCCGGTTCCGCCCCGACGGCAGTACGGTCTCGGCTTGGTGTGAACGGGGGCTGGAGCGTGTGTGGGGCATGTGCTGGGGCGCTCTAAATACCTGCCTGCTTCTCACGTGGTCTCGCCGGCCTAATCACAGTCGTGTTGATGCGGGACCCGAGGGCTCTCGCCAGAAGCTCCGGCTGTGAGATGTATCGTCTTGGTGACGTTCGGTGAGAGAAAACATTCTGGCATTCCGATACCATCTAGAGAATTGAGGAATCAGGTGTTGCCTAGGAGACCGGCCGGATATATTGATGACGCTTCAGTTCTGATCCATATGCTCACAACTTCCCTTTGACGCTCTTCTCCTCCCGTGTTTTCTGCGCACTCTTGAGCAGCGCGTACAAGCTCTGAAGTCGCGGCATCTCTACGCCATGAGCTCTCGCTATTCTCACCGGATTCCCGAGAATGACCTCAAGTTCCAGCGGCCTGCCTGCTTCCCAATCCAATAACATGCTCGGTCGAGCCCCCGTGTTCCTCTCCGTGCTCTTGACGATCCGATCCGGCTTCGCCAGTTCCTCAGGGAACTCTCGTCCCAAAATCTTGGGCACCGCGGCCCTGATCTCATTCATGATCCCGACGACATGCTCCCTCAACTCCGGGTCCATGACCATGTCCGCATTACCCCTCCCACCGCTGAGCACCGCGCTCGGGTTGAACGCCGCGTTGATGCACAGCTTATGCCACCGCACCGTCTGCAGACCGATCTCGTCGTGGGTCTCGACGTCCCGGATACCGCCCCAGCCCGGACCCCACCACGTGCCGAGCTGCTCGACCGCCCGCGTGCCCAACCTCTCGAGCTCCGCGTCGCCCGTGCCGAGACCGTTCGTGTGCGGGCCGATGCTTACCCGCGTCCAGCGGTTCTGCC
Organism: Colletotrichum agaves; assembly: GCA_036785465.1. NCBI lineage: Eukaryota > Fungi > Ascomycota > Sordariomycetes > Glomerellales > Glomerellaceae > Colletotrichum > Colletotrichum agaves. The sequence continues at coordinate 22,008 of JAXISO010000206.1, forward strand.
GAATGACGCCGGGGGACGTCTGCTCCGCGCTGATGACCGTCACGGCGCTCACGATGGGGTTGCGGGGGAACCGCTTCCGGAACGGCTCTTCGACGCCGACGCCGTTCTGGATGAGCACGATGCACGTCGCGGGCCCGACGAGCGGCGCGATCATGGCCGAGTCGTCGGAGCGGTCTGGGAGCGCCTTCGTTGTGACGAAGACGTAGTCCCATCGAGTCTTCTTCGCCGCGGCATCGACGGATGAGAAGGCCGCATGTGGTTTGAAGAGGTAGTCGCCGAAGGAGTGGGTTTGTAGCTTCACGCCAGACTCGTTGATGGCTTTGTAGTTTGACCTCGCGACCAGCGAGACGTGGATGTTGCGGTCTGGCTGTGTGCGACTTCGTCAGTGATCGACGATTGGGGTCTCGAGACGCTGGGGTTTAGAAATTCACATGTTGTAAACGAGACGCGTAGAAGCAGCCCACGGCGCCGGCGCCGATGAAGATGATGTTCACAGAGCTGTTGATGGGTCGTCAGCGAACGATTCGAATGTAAGAGAACGCGGAACCTCGTTGGCATGCCGATATGCCGATATATTACGCGTACCTGTCGCTGGCCTTCCCAGTGTCTGAGCCCATTGGATCTCTATGAATGAGTGAACGTAGTAATCGATTTCCGGACCGTTTTTTTTTTTTTTTTGGACACTAGAGGAGTGAGATTTTGTGGCTGATGGTTGATATCTATCACCTTGAGTTGACCGAGGTCTTATTGGGCGGATATGAGACGTCGTCACGCCCCACTAGAATCCCATGTCGTCATTTCTTATTGGCGTCTTGGATGACAGCTGTTGACGACTGTGGTCAAGCAAGCTCGATGTTCAGCGCATCCATGTTAGATATGAATCGCTCTCGTTTGCTATAAGAATAGAGGCTTAAATATATTATATTAATCTAAATAGAATCAATGTATCTGTATGTGGTTCTATTATATTCGAGTTCGGGAACAAGTAATCTTTCCTACACTACAATTAGCCCCGAATACTGTACATAATATCTCCGTTCGTCTTGCTTTCACATCAACCCAAATAGTCCTAATATAGCTATAAACTATCTAGGTATACAAACCCATTTTGAATATGACAGGTACTGCAAGTACTTTCCCGGGGTCTGGATTCGTTTCTCCGGTTAGGAGGAAGTAATGAGCCTTCAAATCCACACCCCACTAAACAGTCGAACTATGCATGTTGGACGGTGCCGACAGAGTGAGAGAGAACTCAGAATCTTCCAAGCTTGCACCTTTGGGTCTGTATGATATCGGGCAAGGCATCTGGGTTGATTCAAAAGATCTGAAGTGGGTTTACTGTCAAAAATGCATGGCTTCCCTACCTTAATCTTCTCTCAACTTTATGGTATTGGGTTTGCCAAAAGTGATTTACAGCTGCACTTTGGCATTACTTATCATTCCAATGCACACGTAATCGCGACAGATGCCGTATTTTGAGCAATCTTGCAACATTATGAGGCCGATTTCAGCTGGAACTGCTGTATGACATCCTTCGACCTTTCTTGCGCATCGCGCTACGACTGCTAGAGGCATTACGCACACCGGAACTCTTGCTGTATCTGCAAGTAAGTTTCGATGTTGTACTAGAGCCATATTCCTTGGCACAGTAACATAATGAGAGATGGATGGGACGGGCAGAGCTTTCATTGACGTCTGCTTGTAAAACTTCATTCCGATAACGTTCGTATGTAAGCTGGGGACAGTAAGATGGAGGTCTGTCGCCCATAGATTCAGCATATTTCTGCATTGAGTAAGTTTTGAATGATTGAGTTTAGACTCCATAGGCTCTTGATTCAAAGAGGGCGGACCCGTTGGATAGCGAAGTGTGACGGACATAATAAGCAGCAGTAAGACTGCTTGCAAGAAAAGACCTCAAACGACAGATAACACAATCACTTTGATTCAAGATAGAGAAAGACTGTATGATGTCCGGATAGACGCTTTACATGGTGTTGCACAGTCACGATTTGGCAACAAATTCGACTGCTGAATTACATAGGCAGACAGAGGTAGGTATATGGGTGGGCGTATGGGATTCGTGAGACAGTCCGAGGACTTATCTCTCTATCTTCTACTGTCCACCGGGTCATTGTTCTCATACATTTTCAAGGGCGCAGAAGCTAATTCCACTGGATGGTAAAGCTCACGCATGCGTAATCGATTTCATTCCCTCGCCTCGAGATCGGTGCTGGGCGAGGGATGAGATGCGTCATGCTTCAGAACCTGCTGTGCTATCTCCTCCGTCATTTGAACGGCCCTGCCGTTCTGTTGTCTTATTAGGGTGTGGGGTCTACTTTCCAGCAAGGTTTTCAGCGTTACTCTTGGTTACTTTGGAAGATTTGACCTTTTGCCTTCCTCTGTTGAAGTCACTCCGTTGTCGGCACACATTGTATCTCAAGTGCGTTAGTATATGAAGCTGACAGAGAGATCTGCGCAACTTTTGAGCAATATCACATTTCGATTTCCCGGAAGTGACATTGTAGAACCTGCTAACTTTCGAAACAAGTTGTTTGCTACAATTATTCGTCACTCCTCACGCCCCTTACATTGCAGACAAATCAGTTTTGTTTAAACGATGGCATTGCAAAAAGTACAAATACCTTGCACAGTCCTGTGTATACAACTTCTCAGTTCAGGCTTGATAAGTAGCCCACAAGCCCCGAAGCGAGCATGAGACGGCACGCAGTATAGCTGTCACTATTAACAACGACGTCCATGATCATGCCGACTGGGTCCAACTCCTATGTCGAGACATTGTGTACGTCTTTGCAGTTTCGCTGAGGTGATTGTTGCTAGCTTCATCGAAATCATAAAGGCCAGCTGTGATAGCGGCGTACTCAACGGACTCGGTTCACCCTCGAAATACTGTCGGAAGGTAGGGTACAAAATAGTAACAGAGCTAGAGTGCCTGGCGGCGGAAAACGGGACCAGTGAGTGGCATCGCGACGAACATCAAAAGAAGCAAACCATCGCAGGATTGCGGTGAAAAATCCCAAATTTAATTTGTAGGCCTAGGTCAGTATACTTGCCGGCCAGGGAGTTTTACAACATCGGGTCGAGTGAAGCATTTCAAAATTCCCTCAGACCATTTGCGAGAAAGAAACTCGACCAGAGGGTGAATGAAACACCGGGAAAAAAGAAAATAAAAAAAATAGGTGAAAAAAATGGTAACAACAAACCCAGATATCTTTCGAAATTTTACGGAGCCGTCATCAAACCTGATGGAGTAGTTACATCCACAATACCATGGAAGAAGTATAATTCTGCATACTGTTTGTTCTAATTGTGACATCGTGGACGGGGTGAGAAGGCTTCTTTTGCCGGACGAAAACCCGGTGTAAGCGCGCCAGAGAATGCCTTTCCTGGCCATACCGCCCGCAAGGGATGGGTACGGCTGGGATTGGACGGGGGGCCAAAAAGTGTGGGTAACAAACATCGATGAAAGGAGGCGGGGGAGGGACACAGCGGACTCGGGCGGGACTGCGCTCTCATTTCGCATCATCCAGGTTACGTATTCTCGAGGTTGGCAGTACACAAGACACTGGAGAACCTCCGTGTTGTCATTGAAGCCGCGCGCGATTGCTTGCCGAAAGGGCCAGAACCCCAAGCAACGGACGGATATTGGCTCCGTTCAGGGTCATAAAGGACAAGAAGTTCAAGATTCAGGTTCGGACATGCTCGAACATCAGGGTCTCTAGCTGACCGCCCCCTGGTTCTCTGAACAAACCCTTGTTTTCTCCTTAAGCGCGAGACCCTTTTGCTGGCGCGAGCGCTGGCGCTACGTAGCGGCGTCCGTGCCGTTGACCCTCCCTTTCACCCGTATTGAACGATTTGGGTTCGTCCGAGCTGGCAACCGTCCATTTTCGTAGGTGAATTTGGGCCAGTCATATGGCCGCAGGATCACATTTTGGCAGCATCAGTAATCGAGACCTTGCGGATGCCCATGACACCACCACCTTTGTTTCCTGCTTGGGCAGCTTGCAGCTTCATCTTCGATGATCGCCGGCCAAACTGAAATGCGGCCCCTGGAGCTTCGGCTCATGCGTTCCTCATCGTCTTACTTGGTGGCTCCCATCAGATTACGACGGGTGGTGTAAAATCTTGCCTCCCTGATCTACCAAGTCGGGAAGCTGGAAAGCTATGGCGGCGGGTAATTTCGAGTCTCACTTGGAAGATTTACTCAAGGCTCCCCCGATCTGTGACATTTGTACCCCTTTCCAGTGTAGTCAGTCAGTACTGGTATATCTCTGTTTCGTAGGGACATCCGCAGCTCCCTAGAGTCCTGGCGTGCCTTCACGCGAAGGTGGTAAGTAATTGACATGTTCGATCGGACGTCGGAACCATTCGCAATAGCTCAGGCTTGAATCGCATGGATCTTCTTCTTACGGCAATAATCGGGACTGAGACCATTTCACATTGTCTTGCTAACTCGGTCTGCGCCCCACGAGCCTGACGAGTAGCCGTACGAGTAGGAACGCGAAAGCTGTGACTTGACTGCGACAAAAGACAACTGGCTTTTGCGACGGGCCTTATTGTTTTGCAGCAACGTCTGAGTTCTGCATGTAATGTCGAGTCCTATTTGGTCGGCTTGCATATCGCCCCTCGCCTCGCCTTTCTAGAGGCTGCTGCTGCTTCTTCTGGAGACACCCTGATGGTGACATGCCTTTTTCGGTTGTCGAGGCCATGTGCTCATGTCAGCGGCGTCACGCTGCTTTCGAGATCTTCAACATTGCGCGCAGAGACCAACCCGAACGGGACACCGAGACTGGATGGCTCGACACTTCCCTGCGATAGACGTCCATCTGCCGTGCTTCACCGAGCGCTGGGTGACAGACAAGGAGACCCTGGCATTGCTCGTCTTCGCGTTCGCGGTGGGAGGGGAAAGGATTATTAGGAGAGAGGGACAGAGAGTACTCCGTATCCGTCCTTGCTTACCCGTCCAGTATGCTCCTTCCTTCCCTTCTGACCCCAGAGTAACCTTTCGTGGTTAAGCAGGGCCAATACTTTGACGGACACCAAGCGGCAGCCAACGAGAACAAAACGAGCCATTAGGTTTCCGAGTACACCCTCCCGCCGGGTAGCCCGATCGAGGTGTGTCTTCCATGCCGAGGTGTCTTCCATGCGTCCTTCTAGAAGCTGACCCTTCTCGCGGTCCGGCCAATCATCTGATCCATGGCTGGTTGACCTGCAGATGAGGAAGAAGTTGATCACATTGTTGCGGCATTCTTGACATTTTGGGGTTACACCGCGACGCTGGAGTTCTTTGCAATGGTGACCTGCCCGTGCGTTAATAGCGTAGTGGGGGCTGCCTCTTGTCTTATCTTATCGGCTGAACTCCAAGAGTGAGTGCCTCAGGTGAGAAAGAATAAGGTACGTACCTACTCGGTGCCCTCCATCCTGCCTCTTCGTATCGGTGCCCTCCGCCGCCAACTCTCCTCTTTACCACTGAAAATTTTTCCTCCTCTTCACAACCGGTTTGTTCTTTTCCAGCTTCATATTCTCTACAAAGTTTTCAACCCCCCATCACAACTCCTACCAATCGGTTGGTGATGTTGCTTTGTGTCTTGCCACCTGTATGGTAGCCGACACCGGCACGGCTCAGCCCAACATGAGCACCGATTCCTTGGTCCTGAGAACTACCTACCCGAGGCCAATCCAGGTGCGAGCAGGCTTCGAAGCAAGCTTGTTATCGGAACACGAGGCTGCACGAAATTATGTGCTTGCCTGCTCTGCCAGCAGCCGAGATTCCTCGACGCCGTAGAAACTGGACTGCAGCGTCTGAGGCCATTTTAGTGCAGACTATGCCCACGACGAAGGTCGCGACGAACACTGGCACTGGGCGAGGCTCAAGACGATTTCATTGTTTGCTAACTACAGCTTGCGATTCCATCCGCGCGCTCTGCCGCACTCTCCGGAACAACCCCCCCCCCCCCCCCCCCCTCTATCTCCCAAAAAGGTTCCATCATCCAGTGTTCCCGCAGAAATTCAAAGCACATCGAGAGCGGGCCTAGTTGGTCGGCGAAGTTACCGACCATTAGCGAAGATGGTCGGCCATGTTGGCGGGAGTTGAATCTGTGAACAGTGACAAGTATTGCCAGCAACTACGTTCGCGTAGATCGGCATCAACAGTCGTATACATACTCGGCGTTGGTGTTTTCGCTCCTGGCATAGAACAAATACACCCGTTGCTGGGCACCTGGCTTTGAGCAGTCGTCTTGACTATCATGAGAAGTTGGGAATCAGCTGAGGTTACATGCTTTCGCGGTGAAGCTGAATTGTCTTTGCATGTCCGAGTAATCATAAAGTGCTGTGTCGCTCTCCCACCGCCTCGGCTCAGGCAGGACCATTCCGAAGCCTTGTCTCTTTGCATCCTGAGGAATGACTTGGCGACTGGCGGTTGCTCCAAAATCCCAAAGAGCGGGCATGGGGCAGTGAAGTTGCACTTTACTCTTGGCAGACGTCCTGGGCGGGGTGGCAGGCCACCTGCCACCCCGGATCTGCCACAGCCATCAACTTACCAGGTCATGGTGTTGTACTTGCGATGCCCAGACCTCGTGGTAAACTTATGAGACTCAAAGTACTCCCTCCGTACAGAACTCAGGCTACATTATCCGTACCTAGCAGTATTAGCTAAGATGGCCAAGCGAAGTAGCGGTCTCGCTGTTGAAGAGTCGGCCTGTACCTCACCTTACCCCCCCGCAAAAGCTGACCTTACCCCCATCTACTTTTAAGTGCACAGACCAGTTATGTACCATTATAGCAATATGTTTAGAGCATATTTAATACATGCTTTAAACATATCTATAATATATTTAGAAAAACTTAAGAAAAATTATATTTTATAGGTTAGGGTGAGATAGGGGTTAAGTAGGGTAAGTAGGGTTAGTTTTAGGGGTTAGGGTTAGGTTAAGTTAGGGTTATATAAGGGATTATTTTATTTAGGATTCTTAAATATGTTCTGAATATGTTTGAGCTATGCTAGAAGGGTACTTAGCTATGATGTGTACATGGATATATTCTAACTTTTCAGAGGTCGGCTGCCCCCCCTCAATTGCGTATAGCGTGGCGGCGCGCCTGCCTAAGGTGGCTTAGCGCTGTGGAGGGGGGTAAGGTCAGCTTTTGCGGGGGGGTAAGGTGAGGTGTAAACCGAGTTGAAGAGTTTACGACTTTGTTGTCAACCGACGGTCTCACTCTCACAGGCCCAATTGGATCGGTGCATCAGGTGGCTTCTCAGTGCTGACTGGATGGTAATTAATGGTAGGGACCAGGGAGTTGGTCACATCTGATTCTTGACCAAGTTGGGTCTCCGAATCCAAGACAGAGGAAGAAACAAGGGCACTTTCCCCAGCCGTAGGTGATGTGCAGCACTCGCCCGAGGCGCATCATATTCGGCATGTTTCGGGGCGCTGTTTCCCTTCATCCTGGACGGCAGAGGAGAGGAGTAGTCCAAGACGAGACGAGGCATCATGTCTCTGGGCAGTCTCTGGCGGACATTGCGGATGTCTACTGCCCACTTAATCACGTCGTCTGATTACCTACCTCGAGTGCTGTGCACAGCAGCTGGTACCTGACGTGAGACTTTACTTGGACACAGGAAGACCCCAAGTCTTCCCACGCCACCCCACTCCCCCAAGGGCAAGTCGCTCGCAGCATCCCATCCCATCTCCATCCTTCCCCTCCATCTCGAGGCGCCAACGCCCCGACAATGGATGCAGGCATGCTCTCCATCCCATCGCTTTCATTCCCATCCCATCTTCATCGCTTCTTGCATGGCCGCCCATGCCATGCTATCCCGTGCCATTTCTCCTTGGGCCCGGCCAGTTCCCCCAGGCCACCACCGCCAAGTCCCGGCGCCGTCGACTCGGCTGTGGAAGACATGAGCATTCTATTAGCATTATCATTTGCACGAGTAACATGCCTCTTCCCTACCTCAGCTACGGCAACGCAACGGCAGAGGTCGGGAAAATCAGTAGCGACGGAGCAGGAACAACACCTCAAACGACAAGCGACGCCGTCATCTGGACACGGCCATGGCATCGCCTCGTCTTCCACTTTGGTCCCGTCCTGACGTGAAGCATTAAAATAGCATCCCACGTCCGCCCGCAGCCCATTGTCTCGCCATCTCTCCTTCTCTTCTATCTTTTTGCATCTCGCCGTCTTTGCAACTTTGCCTCCTCCTCTGTCAGGCGACGGACGCATTGCTCTCCTCCTTTCACCTTGGCCGTCAAGGCAAGGCAGGACATAGCTTGCGCTTCGCAGACCGTAGAACACCGCGCAGCAATTTTGGGACTTCTGGAGCCAGCTCCGAACACTCACAAGGTGCACAGCTGCCACCAGCTGCACACCTGGCGACTGCCACCAACAACTGCCAGCGGCCCCCCAAAAGCTGGCGGACTTTCTCCTGCCCCAAGGCACTCGTCGCTCCCGTCCTTGCTGACACTGCGACACCAGCCTCGAGTCATCACCCACGACATCTCCATCCCAACCAATCACGACGACCTCTTCGCCCAAATTGTCCTTCGGCGACAGTTCCTTAGCTGGTCCCGAACCCTGAACCCGCGCGTGGCCGACCTCAGAGCCCCTTCTACTTCTGGATTCACCACCGACAGGCCAAAACGACCGACCAATCGCCGTCGCCTCCAAGACCCCCTCCAAATACCAATCCATCCATTCATCCATCACCCATCCATCAACATCGGTTTACCAGTTACCCAGCCTAACGTCGCAGGGTCTCCGTTCTCCTGCAGCACCACCAGCAGCGCCACCAGCAGCCTTTCACCACATTGCCTTTGCACTTCGTACCTGGCCTTGAAGATACCCAGATACCTTGGCAACCCCTCAGTGTTGTCCCGTCCATATTACCTACAACCTTCGTCTCGGTACAGGTACGGATACTCTGCGCAGAGGATACCTCACAGCGCAAGCTCCATCAGCTCCAGACCAGCTCCAGAAACAGAATCAACCCCGTGTCGCACCGCCTCCAACCCCTCTGATCCTCCCACCACCTGGGCATCCACCTACTCTCGCCCTCCTCCACGGGCCAGCAAGCTTTTTCCTCGACAAGTTCCAGTACTGGATACCCTCACCAGCACCAGGGCCGTACAGAATCCCTCCCCTGCTTGGTCCGGCTAGCAACCCCTCCACCTCGAGTGCTGTTGCAGCGAGCAGGCGACGAGCTCGGAGCTCAGAAGCGCCAAACCCGCCTACCTTAACGCTGGTCCTCCACTCACCAATCGTTTTGGCAGCGGCCCTCACTGGCCGTAACCACCAATTTTCGTTGCCGTTTGGCTTGATCGGCTCAAGTGTCATCCGTCTCGTGCCTGCGCAGCCGATCCGAGCGACGTCGAATTCTCTTGTCCAACTCGTTGTCTTACCCGGCGCCTCACCAAAGGCCTGCGTCGTCGGCTTTGGTTCCCGTCAAGCCAGCTTATAGCTCCAGCTGCAACTGCATACCGTCCTCGTTCTGCTACTTATGTAGTAGCCGCTTTGTACCGGCGGACCACTGATTTTTTTGTTCTACTTTTTTTTTGGACGTCTTTCCCTCTTGGTCGAGCAAGACACGACAAGCGATCGAAATCTCCACTCAACATCCACTCACCCAAAAGTTACCCACTTGCTGGAATCTCCAGCGTCGATTCTGCTCGGTTGGAGCAGTGTACATCGCCATTCACTAAACTTTGGTGTCGACCTCGGTCTCCTTCACGAGGACTTGCTCGGCCTCGACCTTCGTCTACTTGCAACCTTTCATGAAAATCTCTTACCAAACATACTCCACGACCATGTATGTGTCCTACTATTCATAGCCAGCGGTTTCGCCTACTTTAAAACATACCAGTCTCCTTCGTCGTTCTTGGCTGTCTGGAGAAGCAGACGACACAGTCACCACCTACGAACTGCAAAGAAACAGCAACAAAGTACCGGCACGGCAGAGCACCGCCGATACCGACACCAGCACCCGCCACCCTCCATTTCCTCCGAGACTGCTATCGCAGGAGACCTTCCGCCCTGATTTAGCACATTTCCCGCTCCACGCAAGGGCAAAATAAAAATAACAAAATAAAATAAAAAATCCCACTTTCCAGGCAGACCCAATCGACTAGCATCCAGCCTGCCCTGCCAGCCGTACCTGTCCCGGCACCTTACCCTTGACCTGTTTCTTTTTGACACCGACCGACCGACCGACCGCCCGGCCGATCGTCTCGATCCATCTTTCTCACTTTCCTGTGGCGGGGAACTTGCATTCATTTTCTTTTCCCTCTTTCCTCCCAACCTGTTCTTAGAGTTGTGCTGCAGTTGCCCGTCATGATTATTGACGGGGAGAAATACGCCTGCGAGGCTTGCGTCCGGGGTCACCGTGTTAGCAACTGCCAACACTCTGGTAAGTCGACTTTCAATCTCCCGTGTTGTTGCTTTGTTTTTGCTATGGTCGATCACTTGCGATTGAGTCTCTGGCAACTACCTCAGTCCCCCAGTTACTCAAGACTAACCGCACGACTTGCAACAGAACGTCCCCTTCAACATATTAACAAGAAGGGACGCCCTGTTTCCCAATGCCAACACTGTCGCTCAATGCGCAAGTCCCGCGCTGCCCACGTCAAGTGCGATTGCGGCGAGAAGACAAGCAAGTGTACTCACTTGCAGCCCACTGTTGAAGGTCATCGAGGTAAGTTGTCCCGAAGCGATGAGCTTCTGTAAGTAAGAGAACCTGGTTCTCTAACATGATTTCTTCCTCCGCGTACAGAGACCTGCTGCTGCAACCATGGCGGTCGTTGCACCTGCAGCCACAAGAAGGAACCGGGCCTCGATACCGTTCCCGAGTCCGATTCCGACAAGGACGCTGTTGCTCCTCGACCCAAGCCGCCTATCCGCAGGCGCAGAGCGAACACGGTTCACTCTGACGGCGTGTTGACTTTTGATGAGAACGGCCATCACAAGCCCGCGCACAAGCACAACAAGGCCTCTCAGAAGTGCGGGCCTTACCAACTGAACCGTGTAAACTCAATGCACAGCACCAGCAGCAGCCTGGGAAGCCACTCGCCCGAGCTAATGGGCGACAACCCTCTCAAGGACACCGTCTCTGGCCGCACCGGTCCTGCTCGCCAGCAGCGACTGGTCAAGTCTGAGGCCGCATCCCCACTTCTGAGAGGCTCAAGCTTCCAGCAGCTGCACACTCAGCTGCCTCCCCTGGATCTGTCTGCCATCGACTACCCGTCATACCAACCCAACGGCAGCTTCGACTTATTTAATGGCGATGCGCCCATCTTTAGTGCTGGTTTGAGCGCTGCGTCCGTCGACTGGAGTCACATCGACCTCACCGATAAGACGGACAAGTTTGCACCATCCAGTTATAGCCAAGCAGGCGCTCAGAGCTTCAACGGCATATTCGACTTCCCGACAGGCTCCGAACCTGCTCCCACGTTGGCGGCAACCACGTCGACATCTGGGGAAGTATCCGAGGTGGAAGACAACTTTATTGCAGGCGACAGCGATTACGATGGCTTCGGAACCGGAAGTAACAGCTTCATCCACCCGGCAAGCTACCTCCCGAGCGCTGCAGACTTGACCTCAATCGACTACGAGAGCTTTGTCAAGTCTTCAACGAACAAATTCATGACGGCACCCTCCTCCTTTGACGACGGCGGCCCGATCGCCGGTGGGTCTCTCGCGTTCGAAGACGATCCCGCTTTCTGGGGTCAGCAGTTCAACGACGGTATCGCTACGTACACGGAATCACCCGATGGGATGCCGCAATTTAACCCTGATTCTTGGACGATGCAATAAGGCGCTTTGTTTGGAGCAAAATTCGATGCTTACACGCCCACGATATCTGGCTCAACGACTTTAGACGGCAAGTACAGGCGCAAGGGATTCGAGCATTGGAGAGACATGATCTCAGAGGTGGACGGCGACGCACGTATAGCCATCCACGACTGTTCTCTCCTGGAGTCGGCGCGGACCTGCATTTATTTTATTTGTCTTACCTGACAGCATTTCTTGGGGGGGGGGGTTCTTATGTTATGTTTGGTTTCGGTACTGAAAAACAAAAAAGAAGGGGAGCGGCTCATAAAAGAGGGTGTCTTGCATCTCGACATTATCATGATGATTTACAATTTGGCGTCTGGCACGTGGGGAGCATCTCGGTGAGGTTGGAGGCTTGGTTGACTGTAGGCCGGCAACGAGTTACGTACGGAGGCCTTCTCAACTTGCCCATTGGCAAGACTTAGCGGGGACCGTCCTATTTTATGACACGACATTTACGTTTATTTTCCTCTGCTGCGCATGGACACGCTGTATATAGAGAGGCTCAAGTGATATAGAATCCTCGAGGGTTTGAGGGTATATAGAGAGGAAGGCACCGGAGCAGATGGAATCCGAGCCCATGCACACACACATACACACACACACACACATATATGTATATATATATATAAACACGTTAATGAGATCAGGGGCAGATCCATGACAAGTGAGCCACAAATATCCAGCATCTCATCTCCGTAATATTTGATTTGACTGTTGATGATTCTTGATACCGTGAAATGAATCGTCGGCAGCGAGAGGAAACGCGAATTGACAGTGACAGGATGTGAGAGGGGCCGACGCAAAACAACCAAACGAAAGGCAGAGGAAAGCTACGTAGCTTTGGATGGAATTAGAAGCCCCACTTGATCAGATAGAAGGGGGCCTGCAACGGCGATTGAGTTATGCGGGTTTCTATTCGTTCGGTCAGGGTTTAGACGAGGGCTTGCCTTGTCCTGTCTTGTTACTTTTTACTGTTTTTTGGGGCAGGTTGACGGCGTCGTGGTTGTTCAGTGTCCGTCCCAACAGCAGTTGAACCATACTATTACCATGGGACTGCACCGCGCAGCAGCAGCATGCAGTGAGCAGCAGCAGGCCATGACAAGGTCAAGCTGTGCTCGTGCTTATGATAGCTGCTGCTGCTGCTGCTGTTGTCGTGCGGCGGCAAAGCGACGAGGCACAGCAACGTGAGGTGGTCCAACACATCTACACAGTCACCGGTGATGTAACCTCAGGCCGAAGAACAGGGGCAGGGCAGGGCAGCAGACAAGAGACACCACAGACATGATGGACGGGGGCCAGTGACCATTGACGGGGGACTGACTAGGGCTTCACGAACCCAGGGCCCTCGTGGGGCGCGGCGCAAACGCGCGATGGTTGCTGCCAGACGATGGGTGGTAGCTGCACGTTCCTGCATATCATCGGCTTGTGTCGCCTCGCCCATCATCCATCGTCCATCGGTGCATCGGTCCATTGCCCATCGGGTCGTCCTTATAGTGTCCTGTTTCAATCCCGTCGTGAGGAGTAGGGCGGGAGGCAGAGGACAGGAGGTGGCCCGTGAAAAGGAGGGTCAGAAGTGGTGGTTGGATGGGTTGCTGTGTGTTCTGCCCTACTTGCCCTGTCGAAGTTGCTTGACTCTCGACTTTGCTTGTGATGACGAGGAACACTTTCGTCATGACCGCGGCGAAGAGCCTCTTAGGGCAGCCCGTAGTGTAGAACCGTTGTCCATCAATGACAAGTTTACCAGGGCCAGGGCGAGGGCCAGCTTGTGGTCGGTTTCCCCCAGTTGCAGTGCGGCACCTACCTACCTAACTAAAAACCCCCCACCGACAACGACGGAGCTCCCACCCACATTCGACCATCTCGACACCCACTTCCCACTTTCACCCACCCTCACCCCCGATGAGCCCGTGCACTCCATCCTGGGTGAGTGCTGTGCTGGCTCCGAGGTCCGGAGAAAGGCTCGTGGTAGAGATGAGACGTCACGGAGCCGAGAAGCAGAGAGTGGTGTACTACACAGGCGGTGGAGCTGGCGTATAAGTCGTTGGCGCCGGTAGAAATCTTGCTGTTCGTGACTGACCAATTTGGTGGTAGGCCGGCCGATCATCGCCGTCGTCATCGTCGTCGTCGTCGACGGCTTTCGACCCAGGCCCTCGATAGTAAGGATGATGATGTGATGGCCCCCCGTGTGTCATCACTCCTTGTCAGCGCGCAGCGCCGGCGCGGCTCTCGGCGCCTTTTCCCACCCATGTGGATGGGGGGGAAGGGGGCTGTACAAATCTCCGCTGGAAAAGACTGATCATTGACAAGGGCTCACTCACGCTCACTCTGCCCTTTTCGATTCACCAACGGCACCCCCGCCGGGGGGGGGGGAAGGTCCGCCTGAGTCGCGGCTACTGGGAAATTTCTAGCAGCACGAACCACTGACAATTCATCGGCATGCGCGTTCGACCTGGATATTTTCGAATACGGGGAAGGGGAAGGAAAAGAAGGGGGGGAAAAAAGTGCAGGTCAGAAAGAAGTCAAGACTCACTATTCTCGGTCTCCCCGCGTCTCAGTTCGTCTTACATAGGGGCCAGTGGGCAGATCTGAATATCACGCACACGGATAAGGCGGAAAAGAGACACACAACCCGTGATAATTCCCAGTATCGTCACTACTACCAGCCTGCGTCTCCCCATCATGCTTACGCTTCTGGAACTCAAACCAACACCATCGTAGCATCGCCGCTCGTGGCCTTCCCTCAAGAGTATGTGTTAGTAGTAATAATGAGTAGCAGTAGCGTTCGTTCGTGGGACACACTTATCATCAAGCGGAGAAATTCCCATGTATCCATTTTCGGTCCAAATTCAACGGATGGGGGGCCATTGTATAAAAAAAAAAGGGTACGATGGGTACCCGTGATCTTCAAAAAAATGTCACACCGCTTTCCCGCTCCAGAGGAGGCCACGAGCAAAACCCCGTTCTGCATCTCCATCGCAAACTTCTCCATGTGCGGTGCCATCTGGCGCGTCAAATCCTCCGTGGCACCCACTTCCATTATCCGCCCACTGCGATCGTGATGTCCAGTTAAGTAATACAAGCCAGGCTGCGTAGTAAAACAGCACGGACATGAAGCTGCCCCGCGCGCCGCCCCCGCGCGCCGCTTTCACTCAAACCACAGTTGCGGTGAAGGGACAAGGCTCCGGCGACGGGTGGGTGATGGTTGCAACTGTCATAGAAGACGAGAAAATGTTCGAGGTTCACGCTTACAGGGAAAGCCAATTGTGCATTACTCTTCATATTAATACAAATATCGATCCGCCTAGACGGTACTGTACCCGTCGAAATCATAGACTAATTGGAGGCCTAGGCTGGATCACACTGGTGTACACACACATTTGCTGGTGCTGTTCCCTCGGGGCTTATCCCGACTACCTTCGCTCTCTCACATTCTGATAGACCCGTGTTTGGTCTGCCTGTGATTACTGCTTCCAAGCACCCATGAACTCAAGAAGGTTATTCCACTCCGCTGGCACGCTTCGACAAGCTTGCTCCTAAGCAGCCTGCTGAGCTGCGCGGACAACATTGAAGTAACCAGCAAGGAGCATCGGTCGGGGATCAAAACCCAAGTCTTCGTGATTCAGGGCTATGCGATATGATTGCATCGCCGCTCCCGCCTTCTCCACAGCTGCTGATGAAAGTGTGGCCAAATCAGCTAGATGTTGGAGACCCTGACTAGCGGCCGCCTCCATTGCTAATGCGGCTGAAGGTGCAATAGTATTTGTGGATGGACGTAGGTGATCAGCAATCCTGTCGCGCAAGAGGCCATCAAAGACAAACGCTGGCAAGGGCAAATCTCGGAAATCGCCAAGCAACTTTGTTGCCTCCTCCTTTACCCTATCGACCTTTGCCAGATCAAGGAGGGTCAGGACCGGAAGTACAATGAAGTGGTGGTGAAGAGGCGTGATGAGCTGCGAGTGAGCTGTCAATATAGACATGGTCTCACGGCAGGGCCACAAAGCATCTGTGGCTTTGGCGGACGGGTTGAGGAGGTATGCCAGTAGTCGGCAGTGCCAGTAGACAAGATGAACCACGGGGTAAGTGGCTACATCAATGTGGTTGGGCAGGTCCTCACGGAAATCTTCCACCCATGCATCCATGAAAGAACCTATCATTCGATCTCCAAAGGATGTGTGGAAGGGCTCCTGGAAGTTTGTGATCATGATTGAGGCACGGCTCAGGAATCTTGAGGCTCCTGCCAAACTGTTAGCCTGGTCATTTTTCAGGGTGTCGCTTGCTTTGGGTAAACATACTGATCAGAAGATAAGGCACCTCGCCCACAGTCGCCTGCAATCCAGGGACAGAGACAACACTTTCGTCTCGAATCATGGACGGAACTGCAGAGCCCACCGCATTCCACCGATCAAGCAGGACGAGCGACCACCAGATCCTAGCACGAAGTTGGTTCTCTGAATCAGACCCAATGTCTCCTTCGGATGGGTCCAGCTTGGTCTGGTAGAGCTTCAAGGCATTAGCGGCTGCCACAGCTCTGCCTAGGAGAGATTCTTTAGGGGCTCCAATCGAGCCCATGTGCCGGTTGTCAGCCTCGATGATCATCAGAAGTAGTGTTTGGAGGAAAACAATGTTAGCGGCCGGGCCACGGGGTGTGGAGTCACTAGCCTCCCACTCCACGAGCAGGGTGTGAGCTAGCCGGACATCGCCAGGGTTTCCAGAATGGAACGATGGGAACGAGTGCATGGTTCCTGAAAGGGCCTCAACAAATGCTTCACGGAGAAGACCAGGACACTCCGCGAGGTAGTCCTGGATCAAGGCCCTACTCATGGGCAGGAAAGGAAGGTAAGGTTGAATAATGTTGGCGTATCTGGAAGTCGAGGTTAGTCACATCTTGGCCAACAACATTCAGAAACAGCGACGTGAACTCACCCATCGAACACGGCATCATCAACGTCACGGGGCTGGTCAATATCCGGCATATCTCCAACGGCGCCATCCATTGGAGCCACTGGCGGCCGCGTCTGCATGTCATTCTTAATGGGTAGCGGCTGGGGGGCCAAGCCGTTGGTGGAGAAAGGCGATGATTGATATCTGTCGGATGGAGTACCCATGGGTTGAAGGGGACGGTGCTCGGTGCCCCAGGTAGCCTGTCTTGCTGGAGCCGGCGTAGCCAAGTCTGTACTGGAAATACTCGAAAAAGGTCGCTTCCTAGTAGGATCCTCGCCTATGTATGTGTCAGAAAGGCCACGTAGGAAAGGCCTAGAGTTTCCCGAAGCCTGCCCATTTTTAGGAGAACTTACCCTGGATCTCGAGCTTGCCCTCGATACTGTTGATCCTATCGGCCAACTCTTTGATATAGCTAAGTTCCGCCCAGTTAGTCGCTGTAGCTTCAGGAGACCATGTATTTGAAGCTTACCCCTTGCTGGGGCCGCGTTTTTGCGGAACACGGCTGAACATGCAACGAATGCCGGATCGCTTGCAGTTGGAGCACGGATTGTCTCCCGAGTCTGATTGGGCGTCGCACTTGACCTTCTTTCTTCGACACTCATCGCAGGCGCGAGAGACCTTGGAACGCTTTCTGGGCGGCGTGCTATCGCCTAGGGCGTAGGTCTGGGAGAGGTGGTGATGATCCATGGGAATAGGCACTGGGACATGCTGAAGAGACGCGTCAGGCAAAACCTCCTCAGGGATATAAGGACGGGGAGGGGGCTGATGTTGATGCTGTTGGTGTTGAGGTTGAGGTTGGCTTTGGTGCTGGTGCTGCTGCTGCTGCTGCTGCTGAACCTGCTGCGGCGGTTGTTGCTGGTGCTGCTGGTGCTGCTGCTGCTGAGGCGGAGGGGGAGGAGGGGGAGGTTGCTCAGGATGAGGCATGATGCTCCTCAGATTAGGATCCTCAACACTCATGCTGGGATCTGTGACGTGCATCAAGGGGTCTCCGGCTGCCAAATCCTGGCCAAGCTGGGCGGCGAGCTGTAACTCTTCAACACTCGCAGAATGAGGAGGCTGTTGAGGCTCCGGCTGCGGTTGGTGTTCCTGTTGAGAATCGTCCCTCGGGGCTGGATGGTAGTACGGGCCGGCATCTGCGGTTTCGGCCGAGGGTGACGGGTATGTTTGCATTCTCTCGTCGGTCATGCCATCGGACATTGTGTCCTCTTGCATGCGTTCTTCTTGCATCCTGTCGTCTTGCATCTGGTCGTCCTGCATCTGGTCGTTATGCATCTGGTCGTCTTGCATGTGGTTCTCTTGCACTTCTGGCAGCCTTTCCTCTGACACACTCTCCGCTCCGGGCAGTCTCTCCTCTGGGATGCCCGGCGTCTGTAGTCTCTCCTCCTCAATCTCGCTTGCAGGTGCTGGCCTCACGTCAGCCATAATGACGTGCAAGCTAGACTAGAGGCGAGTCAGAGATGATGTTGAGATCAAGGCGGCCTTGACGGCGTGACTCGTAGCCGTCGACCCGACGATGGAATAACGCAGTGATAGCGCAGGCCGGTTAGTGCAATCGGCCCACGTTCGTACGCGCGCAGCGAGAGTTCAAATCGCGATTGGGAGCTTAGGCAGGTTGCTTTCGATGTGGGTAGAGAGTCGCGCGTCCAGTAGCGACTCGGGTCCGCGTATGCACACAAACGCGTCGCGGTCGGTCGCACGATGGAAAAATCGTCGAGTCCTCGAGGTTGAGGCGACGCCAATTTGATGGAAAACTTTTTCTGTTGAGAAGCTACATGACCTTAGTACAGGGCTTTTTCCTCGTTGCTCATCAAGGCGCGAAATAATCAGCTTCTGCGGAAGCTTCTCTCGTGCTCGATCTGGCCCCGGAACAGCTCCAGCTCGAAGCTCAAGCTCCGGAGCTGGGCAAGTGTTCACGTCGTTCTCGTGGGGAATTGTCCAGAACATTGCGACAATGACGACAAGGTGCCCTTTGCAATGGCGCGGTGCCACGTTCGCAATGGCAACAACTTGGCAAGATTGGATGTGGGGAATTGGTAGACAATCCGGGCTGACTGACCTTCGCTCTCTTCATAAAATAATCCGACGCGGGCTTCGTGATGGATCTGCTTAGCAGGCGATCTGGTGGACGGAGGAGGAAGAACCAGGCTGCCGATGGAGGTTTGAAAGGCGTTGATTGATCCGGGGACTCGCTGGAGTTTTGACCTTTGGTCCTCAGTCAGCAACGTTGGGAAAGGTCTCGGGAGAACTCAACGTGGGGCGCCACCAGCATCAGGGCTTGCTTCCTCGACGACCTGGTCGGAAGAATTTCTTGACGCGATGATTGGTTCTAAAGAGACCCACACGGCGGTGCCAGCAACGAGCACAACTTTTAATTAGCTGTAGCTGACAAAGAGCTTGGGCCATGTCATGCTGCCTTCCAGGTGTTTCGTCTCGAATCCACCTCAGCTCTTGCCGATAACTCTCACACGCTGCGTTTGGGCATGGAAGGGGCACCAGTCAACTAATTCCCTCTTTGGGAAGGTGATCAATTGGAAGCTGCTGCCATCTGTTGATCCTGTTACTGCTTGTTAACGTTATCACATGGGAAGGCGAAAGTTACGTTAATAGCTTATTCCGTGTAAGTCGAACACGACGGGCAGTGGCAAATCCAGTTGGCCAGTCGTCGACATCCGGCAGCTCGTCTGATTGACGTTAAAAGAATTCAGCAGTCAACTTACAAGACGACATGGCGCCGCCCAAAAACTGGCCAGCAGGGCTGGACTACCTCACTGCGCCGGCACACTCGCGGTCACTGAGCTCTTCACAGAAGCTGGCTGTTGCACAGAAGGCGGCAGAGCTCCCAGAGATTCCTGCACAAGCTACAACACTACCAAGCCCCCTGGTCAAAATCACACCCATTACGGACGACAAACACCCAGCAAAGGGCCAATGTGGACTTCTCGCGGCGCGACATCTCAAACCCGGAACCTTTATCTTACTATATCTCGGTACAGTGCACCCGGATTCTCCCTCGAAGTCCGACTACGACCTATGGCTTGACCGTGACGCCGAGATCGCCGTGGATGCGGACAAGGGCGGTAATGAGGCGAGATTCATCAACGACTACAGAGGTATAGGGGAGCGGCCCAACGCTGAATTCCGCGAGGTCTGGAGCTGCAAGTACCAACAGCGGTGCATGGCTGTGTTTGTGCTGCCAGAAAGGAAGGACGGCCGGGGAAAAGGCGGCATCGCCAAAGGAGAGGAAATTCTACTCAGTTACGGAAAGGGATTCTGGGGCAATCGCAGACCAGAAACGTAAACAGGCACGAAAATGATGTATCACGTGCTGCCAATGGAGTGAGTCACTGTGATGCTGGGCATCGCATCACAAGTTACGTCTGGACGATCGACTCGTGGTCGTCTTCTCAGAACCGCAACCAAAAACTTCATTAACCACTAATATACGAGTAGGGATCCAAGATCTGCGTGCCGCAGACCGTTGCGAGCTACGGTCAGAACCTCGAACCATTTCATTTGAGGAACACCGGAAAAGTGGATTGAGTCATCTCGTCACCCTAGTCTCTGTATTGCCCCCGCGGAATGTTTCTCCAGTCTGAGATATGAACAGAGTAATACCAGATCCCCCATTGCTTGTGCAATAGACTCCGAGAAACACACCTGAACTGTCGTCAACTCTACTGAGAAGTTCTCTTTTGGCCACACTCTATTCACCTGTGAATCCCCAACTAAACGCATCGTTAGACGCATACAATAGCGTTCTCGTCTTCGAAGCCGCGCCGGCAGGACCAGCCGAGAACGAGTAATGTGTCATATTTGCAGCCCTGATTTCCAGACTTAGCGGACTGCTAACCCAATCTTCCGGTACCGGAGCGATCAAATTGTCGGGCACAGGTACATATGACATGCTGCGAAATCTGAAGTGCGGCATCAGCTCGTCAGGGTCTTCCACTTCAGTTAGGTTCTGTCCACAGAACGCCTGCGTCCTGGAGCTCGCCGGTAACAAGACCACGTCCAGATCAAAGTGGTGATTCTGGGTCAAAAAGACCGATACGCCCGCCTCTTCCTCGGCCGCCATCGGTGAAAGTCAATATTGGTTGACGCTGTATGTGAATAAGGTGTCCTGCTGTATCCTTCCAAGAAACATCTGCCCAGAAGGGCCCGCTATTGCCGTTCAGGGCCGTCAAGTTGAGTTTCGACGGCGTCACGCGCAGACTGCTGGGATTCCCTGGGGGTGAGATTGTGTAGGAGCTTTCTATGGGGTAATGCCAGTGAGTGGAACGGGCCGGTAGCGATGAGCCTGGCTCGAAGTTGACGTTATCTTCCTCAACTCCGCCCAAAGAAGTCCAAGGGCTAAAGCTTTCAGCGAGTATCCAGACTTTCCAAGTCAATATGCGCTTACCCAGGGCCTTCGATGTCGATATTTTCCTCGGGCATTTCCCATCCATTCATTTTGCCTCGAATCGGTGTCATATATGGCCATCCACCCTCTTCCCAAGTTACGGACGTCAAAACGGTTTCGCGGACCATAAGGAAGTAAAGCCATTGAGGACCAGATCGTGTCGCAAGTGTAACACTCCACCTGTGTGCCACTTAGTGTGGCTATGTTTGCGGGTAATTATGCTCAGAGCCGTCCTGAAATATGTCGGCATGACCAACAGTCTGAACTATGAAGTATAAGCGCCGGACTGAACACAGCATGGACCAGGAATTCCAAAGGATTTTGGATGAAGGACATTCATCTTACAGTAGTAGTTGGAAGTATTCGCATTGGTTAGAATAGGGTTCGCTGGGTTCGACTTACGGACCGCCAAATTTCTTTGAGCGAGCTACCGTAATCATATGCCCGAGGCCGGTGCCGCCTGTTCAGGTTGGGATTAGGTGGGCGTGATCGGAGAAAATATACCTTCAGCAGCCAGCAGGTATTAATATCCATCTGTGCGATAGATATGAGCTCCTTCTGGCGCCTGAGCGAGTGAGTTAGTGCGCGTATCATTCGTCACCGTAACGTTCAACACTGACCATACCACCTGTCCCATTCCAAATGGTTCTTCACTCCTCAACCTCTCCAGTGTCAAAATTTGGTTCCGCTTGTTGTATCCAAGGCCTTTCAAAAAGTCAGTGGGGATCGTTGCCAGTTTCCAAGCCTATTCTGATGAAGTACCCGATTTTCCACGCATGCCCACCGTTTATGTAGGTCTTGCCGTCATCATCCCAGATGGGTTCTGTATCATAGCCTTCAAACTCGAAATGAACAGCGTTTGTCCACGACTCGGCTTCGTACGAATTAGTGCTCTTGAAGATGAAATATATATATATATATATATATATATAAATGTTACTTATGTGCTGCTTCTCCAACCTCTTCACCTACATTATCCCACCTGGTCGGATCATCCGCCTCTTTTTTCGTCGTCACCAGCCAGAACATCTCGTCATGGTGTTCGCAATGTCAGTGCCCAGATACCGCTGCGGCTTTCTATCAGCTTCTGCGTGCCAAAACAAAAAGAAAAGGAAAAAATGGCACTGAGTGTATCGATACCTCGTAGAGCGGTTAGATTCAGCAAGCCAGGGTAGCTGCTCCTTTCGATTTAGAGAAAGTCCTGGCCTCTTTCTAAGCTGTGGTATCCCATCATAACGTACTTCAACCGGGTGAGCCAACCCATAAATTCTTTACTTGCATGGACAGGGATTCCCGGGAAGGCGTTGAAGCTCGACGAGGCGCAGAAGAAGGTGTTGTCCTACTCCGGGACGAAGATGCAGCTCGGGTCTGGATGAAATCCTGGTAAGATTGGGTTACAAAATGTCGAATTGGACTTTTCGGCATAGCCAAGCATAGAGGATAGCGAACATAGAAGCCACGAGATGAATGGTATGTGTGACGGCATATTGTTCTATTACGATAAGACTTTCGAGCTGACCGCAGGCTACCTTCACTCTTCAGAAACTGGCCCTCTGTGGGGCTTCTCTGTCTGCATATCAGCCAAACAGTGCCGAAATGCCAAACTAATGTCAACTAGTCCCGCAAGTCAGGTTCGACTTGAATACGCGGGTTGATTCTCCGCCATCTGGGGAAGTGGACACCGGGAGATCATCCCAGTCGAGGGCGGGGTGTCCCTTGGCCTACCAAAATCCGGTTCAGTGTGACGTTGTAAGCAGAGTGAGCTTGGAATTGAGGCGGTGGAGTTGAATGACTTGCCTGTGCGCGGGGACGATCGGGTCTCACCGCATTCACGTAGCATTACAAGAGCCTAGAGAACTTGACGTTCTAGTGCCATGCCCTGCTAAACAATCAGCCTCGAGTAGATCCAAAGGGTCCTGTTCGCTTTTTCTGGAGGCTAGTATGATCCTCTCAAAAGCAAGACCGTCCGTCATGCAGGAATTGACCAGTCAATAAGTTGACAAGCAACGAGATCATAATCTGGACGTCCTGCCCACTTGAGACTTGGACGCACAAAAAACCAGGGGAAAAAAAGGGAAACATCAAGAAGGGTAATCTTTCAATCGACCGTCGAATTACATGCAGTCTATATTCTGTCTCCCAAGGCCTTAGAAATGCAGCGGCCGTCGCATTAAGCCAACACAACAGGCACCATTGCCTGCAAAAAGTATCGAATTTCGACTTCATTGACGGCGTGAGAATCTTTACTTCCGTTATGCACCTCCTTCAGCCAACGCCATGCCCCTTTTTGATACGAACAGGTGAAGCTGGGAATTGCCTCCATAACGCCTTCTACATTATGCAGGGCATCCATCTCGAATGTTGCGCGCCTCGACCATCGCTGTTTTCCTGCCTCGTTTGGATCTTACTGCCAGCGCGACGTCGTTTTCCTCGCCGTCATCCTCCGTGGTCCACCCAAGTCCTCCAGCTCGACTCGAAGAAAGCATCGTTCAGAAATCTCTGTCCTCATAGCTCAGACTCAGCACCGTTCGTCTCGACGTTCATCGGGCTTCCATTCTGTGCCTGCCGCTGCTGACGAAGGCGTGCGTTGCCCCGAGGTGCGCGGCGTCGAGGAGCCGGCCGTCCATTTCCATTCATGCTCTCGTCCTCCTCATCCGATTCGGGGTGCTCCTCTGCGTAAATGCGTGCCTCGTCCAGTTCCGTCATGTCATCAGGTCTGTCCCTGAGCCACTGCATGCGAGGACCTGACTTGGCAAGTTCTGAGACGCGGAAGCCGTAAATCCTGGGCTCGTATATCCGGCCCGCACCCAGCCCTGGCGCAATGTTTTTGGAGTACATGCCATTGATCGTTTCGAGCGAGTCGTCGTTAATGCGCGCGCCGCCGCCGCTAAGTACCTCAGCACCTCGCTTGGTTAGATCGTACTCGGGAAACGTGAGGAGGAAGAGGGCGCCAAAAGTACGGCCGAAGAAAGCGCCGTCAACCGTCTGGAACCGACTGTTGGGAGGAACGTAGACGTCGAGGCACGAGGGACAAAACAGCTTGACAGTATCTTCGCCAGGTATGTCGGACAAGCCAACGGGAAGTGTCCTCGCTTGGTCGCAGTTCGTGCGGGGGCAGCAACCGAAGTGCCCCAACTCGTACTTCTCGCTCATTTGTTGAATGCCCACCCTCGAGCAGATGAAACGCTGGTGGATGAGGCCGTAGAGCATCTCTGATGAAGACTCGATCACGCTGAGGTCGCTCGCCATCCGGCTGTGTTGCCTTCTGTCATGTCTAGGCCCAAGCCGATCTTGATCTCCCGAATCATTCTCTTCCTCGTCCTCCTCTTCCTCTTCCTCCTCGTCTTCGTCCTCCTCGGGTTCCACGTCGAGAATCATCTGAGAAAATAATGTTTAGCGTTGGCACATTGGAAGGCGATGTTTGAGAAAAAAACCAAAGCAACGGCAAGATCGAGCAAACCAAGAAATCAAACACGAGGAACTTCGCAGTCATACCTCGAGCGCCTCCTTGTACATAGCAACCTGGTTCTGCAGGCCTGTGAGGTTGAAGTCATCCTCGATGAACTCCTCCGAAACCTCAGCAAAGTACTCATGGCCGAGTAACGAGCAAAAGGAAGATATCCAAGACTCCGGGGCCCCCGAAGAGGTGGACATGTCGTCGAGGTAATCCAAGGTGGTGGTATTGAAGGGGTGTCGAATAAAGAAGGAGAGTTGGTGCGCGAGCTGGAACGCGCCTTATCCGTCGGACGGGATCGAGGTCGCTTCTATCCAGACGGGTTGGATATTTTGGTATCCTGGCAGGGGCGGCGCGAAGATGGCGGGGTAGGCGGGCGTGAAAGGTCAGACGCGGCGCATATCGACCGCAAGACAGAGCGAGGTCGGTAGAGATAAGTCGCGAATGGATGTTGGTTTCGCGAGAGATCAGACGTTCCGCGCGCCGCGAGTTTGGGTTGAGATATACTTGTACGGACCTGGTTTCGGTCAGGGCGAGCGAGGTTGTATTTTGGGAGGAGCCTTTCAGCTTTTGCTGAACTTAGTGGGTGGGCTGTGGAGTCTGGACAGTGGTGCCGTGCCTCACGACGCCGCCCAGCCCGCTTAGAGCAGGAGATTGCGTCCAATCATTGGCCTGGTCCGTGCAACCCAGCCGCCCAGTGGGCGGTTCAACGGTTATTCCGGGTACTTCACCTAAGAGGCAGGCGGGTTCACCGAGATAACCATCACACCTTCCACCAAGCCACGTGATATCAGTCACTTTTTCCCAAGTTTTTCGGAACTTGAAAATTTGAAACGACAGGTAGACATCGAGACCAGAATCAAAAACGGATAATTCCCTCGAAAAAATTTCAGATTAGTCCCGGGAACCCACGATTCCGACATTACGCCATGCGCCTGCGCTTATCGGGCTTGGGACCTAAGCTCAGATTAGCAAGTATACAGCAATCACGATGTTTCTCGGCCATTAACCAAGTTAATGCTGTTGAAGCGCAATTTGGCTCTGTAAATATTGAAAAATTCAGAGAATCAGCCTTCAAACCTGGGAGACCCCAAATATTCAAACGAACTCTCGAAATGTGCAATGACAATCCACTCCCCGCATCGGCAAAATGGTTCATCCAAGATGAAGCCACCCAATCGACGACCTCTAGCCGGGAGCCCACCGTCACCTTCGCACCTTACATGGAGCAGTTCTCTCATCACATGTTCCCGTACGAGATAATGAGTCCACAACTATCCGAAGACACGGGCTTAATTGTCGACACCACCAGCCAGTTTCTCACCTGGCTTGCCTCGAGCTCCGATCCGCTAGGCGCCGTGTTAGCTGGCATCGTGCACGCAGTGTCACACCCAGATGCCAACGAGCCTAAGTTCTCGTCCTTCAGCGCACCGCTTCTGTTACTCTTGAAGGCAGCAGAATTCAACAAGCTGCATGAGAAGAAGCTCAAGCAACTCTACATAGCCCAGGCCCAACTTCCAGATTTGCCTCAAGAACTACAAGAGGACCTACCCGTACCTCGCATCGTGAGAGAGGCTGGCAAGGGGGATGTCTACAACTCGAGCATCTGGCTTGGCCTCGAACCAACTTATACCCCATTGCATCGCGACCCAAATCCTAATCTCTTCTGCCAGCTTGTCGGCCAGAAAGTCGTCAGGCTGCTACCGCCGACATCTGGGGACCGTTTGTATCGAAGAGTGCAAACAGAGATCCAAAAATCAGGGAACAGCCGCATCAGGACGTCCGACATGATGGAGGGTCGTGAAAGGGTTGTCCTCACCACTGCCGTCTGGGGCTTGGAAGGCCCTGAAGATGTCGTAGAGGCGAGCCTAGACCCAGGCGATGCGCTCTTCATCCCGAACGGGTGGTGGCATAGCGTAAAAAGCGGATGTCATGATGGAAGGCTTAATGCTTCTGTTAACTGGTGGTTTCGATGAAGTTCCAATAAGATGCGTTTCCCTCTCCAGAATCCCGAAGCACGCATTGTAGATTTGAAAGCCCTTGTACAGTACCTCCTATACAAAGCCACTAGCGCTGGACCGCGATCGGTCAGTGCTTCAGACGAGTTGACTAGAAGCTGTTGGACACATTCACATCGTCGAAAAGAATCAACGGTTTTCCATTTGCTGTAGCCGGACATCAGCATCCCTTGTCAAAGCAAGTGTTCATGGTTGCCCGCAAAAGACCAGAGCATTCAAAATGAATCCAGAAAAACCCCATAAGCGTATATAGAGGTTGTTTGTCCGCCCCCCCCCCCCCCCCCCAAAGCATGAGAGTCCTTTGGTATTGAAGTGGCGATGTTGTGCAGGCATGCCGGCGGTTCTACACAAAACGATGTCCACCTTGTTGTACGGGTTATTCGCCCACCGTTACCCATCAACAAGACCCACTAGTAAGCACAATAGCTCAGGGGTAGAGCGCTGGGCTCATAACCCAGAGGTCCCTGGATCGAAACCAGGTTGTGCTATCAATATTCTTTTCTGGTACTTCGACCGCAACTTCTTTTTGTCTTTGGGCCTTCTTTACAGGCATTGTCTGGCTTGAAGGCATTTGGGCAACGACGACAAAGCGAGGAACTGGGTGACTAACTACGAAATGATGAAGACTGATCGTAGAGTTCATGAGTTACTACTAGTAAGCTGAGCTGTAGTTGAGGGTGCCCACGTTACTATTCTTGCCTCTTAGATGAGGATGAGGTCTTGGAAACCATGATCCTCAAATAGAACACTCGGCTTAAATTTTCCATCCTCTTCTATCATATCTATAAACTCGTCGCGGCAGTTCTCGTTGGTAAACTCAATTCGGCAGTTCTCTAGTCTGCGAAACGTCTGTGGATGCGCCGCCTGTGAGACCTGTTGAAGAAGACAGATACGGGCAAGGTATAGAGAGAGAAAAAGCAGCTGCGTGGGGCCCCGCCAACGCCAGATTTGTTTATCGCGAAGATCCTTGACGGACATAGATCCTGTGAAGAGCAACTAAAGAGCGAAGTTGTGAAGTTGGATGAGGGAGGAAGAGGAAGGAAGGGAAGGTGCTGAAGGTGCTGAAGTAGGCCCAGCCTACCCACGTGACGTAACAGATCCAGGATAACCTTATCCAGCAGGAAGTGCGTAGCATGAACGGCCATTCCTGTCCAACAGATTCTCTAATGCACCATAATACTTCCTCAGTGGTCCCTCTGATAGCGAGGCCTCGCAAACCCGAAATCTCCAATGATGCAGAGTCCAAAGTCAGATTGGAGGCCTGGAACGTCAGAGAGGACCCGGAAGTCAAGTTCGCTGAGCAGCTCCCCACTGCAAAGCCATCCGGGACGATGTCCTAGGCACAAACGAAGCCCAAGACCACGACGGTGTGAGCTGAACAAACGGGACCTTCTCCCGCTTCTCTGCAGCTTCCCACTGTATTGATCGAAGAATGGCTTCCTCCCAAAAGCCAGCAATGAAGTTATCGTTGAGGATGGAGCCACAGACGCGTGCTATTCCAGCCGCGGCTGGAAAACGATCTTTCTCGTTAGTTAATTTCGGCCCCGGCGGACTCAGACACGAAGTCAAGCCAGGCTGTGTAGGCATATCGTCTAGGGCTTGCTATGCGCAATCGCTTAAAACCACTCGCCCCATCAAAGTTTCGACCACTCGGTGGATGTGGGATGCTTGCAAAAGACTCGCTGAAGACGCGCTTCTTGCACTTCTACCACATCTGCTTAGGAGTGAAATGGATGCTAGCCCGTTCCTGGGCTACCCAACCTCGACGGCTGAGAGGACTTTGTTCCCCAAATTCGTAGTTGTTTGCTCTGACATATACGCCATGGGCTTTGAATCGGCCACCGTCCTTCTCGCTGATGATGCAGTCCGAGTAAAGCGGATAGTGTCTCAGTGGTAGGGGTATCTTCCATCATTGAGAGGCCCTTCACTGCTGTCCTTATGGCCAGATGCTGCTAGGTTGCAGGCTGTATACCGGTAATAGCCTCCCATTTCTTTCTAGCTTCATCTACCCAGTTCACATGCTTTGAGTCTTGAATAATGCAGAGGGAGTCGATCTATATGTAGTTGATGCGAGCTGAAGAGTCACGTACATTGCGTCTCTGAGGAAGCTGGGTAATCGATGGATCGGTATCTCTTTTTGGAGCTCCTCCATATTGTTTTTTTCTAGTTTGAGCATTGACAGATCTCCCCATCGATAACTGAACGTCGTATATGAAGTGTTTCGTGATAATAGCTTCGTCTCGCACAGGTTGGCTACGACACGGGCTCCTGCCCCGTCAGTTACTCTGACGTGGGTGAGGCGACTTGGTAGAGACCGAGAATTCATGCCCCGTTCTCAGCAATCTTTTCGATTATTTAAGCATTTCTGAAACCACATCTGCGCTACACTGGCGTTCCATGCGGTGTTTGCCGTCGTTGACTACATATGAGGATCTGTGTATGAGCTTGCTAGATTGAGCTGATCCGTCGAATCATGATAATTGCCTATATCACCGAGAAATGCAGGTCTGAGACCTATGCCTTCGGCGGGCCAGAAGTGCATTAACACGATGCGATCGGAACGATTCATTCTTAGTTGTTGACCGTCCCGACCACAGAAGAGACATTCAAAAGTTAGCCTACCCTCCTATTCTACGTCCCATAGTACTCACTTTGGATAACACCAGATTGATAATGATTGGAGTTGTGTTTCTTCGCCATCAAACTCCTGGAGGAGTATGTGAAGGATGATGTATTCTAATGCGTGTGCCCTCTAGGCTGGCCTGTTTCGGCCGTGATTCATCGACTTGGAAACGTTCAGTGAGAAACGTGCGACAAATGAAGCAAACCTTTGTCGAAATCATCTCAAACAATATGTCTTCGTCGAAATACCCAATTGGAGTATTGGAACATATGCTCTGATTGTGCTCGAGGTCTTCCTTTGTTATTTTCGAGATCGTCATCGACGCGCTTTACGACAAGACCATCTTGTTTGTCCTTTACGACAAGATGAGCGTCGTCGTCGTCATCATATGCACTGAGGTCAGAATCGTCACCCCCTGTCCCTCTGGCCATCTACCTCATCTCCGGTATATGAATAGAGAATTAATGCCAATCATTTCGCCAGATGTTGTCGGTCTTTTGGAGTACGAATGGGCGGTTGATGTTTTGCTAGGCTTCCGACCTCTTTGAGAACTGTTCAAAACGCATTACCCATCTGCTTGCTAGCGCACAGCGCAGGCATGTTCTAACGGCATAGCCATGCTTGGAAAACGGCTGTGATAGAGACAGCTAAGCTTAGTGAAGTGCCGAATATTGAATGTCGCGCTCAATTTGGGTCGGTGAATGCACTAGTCGGAATCGACTGACTAATGGGTGAAGTATATCAATTACGTGGTGGTCCCCAGCCTGTTGCGAACCACACACGGCAACCCGTCCTTCATCGGTAACGTCAGGCTACTCTTGCTGACTCTTTCAGCGTCATCAACCTTGACGCAGTCGAACAAGGCAGTAATGGTGGCAATGACCTGGACGGCAATAACCTCAGCCATCTTCTTCCCCAGACACGTCCTGGGCCCTCCGTTGAAGACGGGAAACTCTGATGTGCTCTTGTTGATCACCTTGCCGTCGACAAGCCATCTGCTAGGACGAAATTGATCAGCATCGTGGCCCCAGGTCATCCGGGATCGGTTCATCGCCCAGTTGCACCACACGACGACGGAATCCTGCGGTAGAAACGTGCCGTCCGGCAGCGTCGTGGCCTGTACGGTCTGCTTGATCTCGAACGGTATCGGCGGAAAAATGCGCAGCGCTTCGCAGAAGACGGCGAAGGTATACGGCGTCGTTGTCGGGTTGCAACGTCCAGAGATGGTTTTCTCGAGACTATCATCGCTACCCGCAATCACGAGGCCGACTTCGTCACGGATGTTGGCGACGACGTCGGGGTGATTCATCAAGAGGTAGAAAGTCCATGTGAGGGCTTGCGCTGTAGTGTCTCTGCCCGCTGAGAGGTAGTTGAGCGCCGCGTCCGCGACAAGCTGTTCGTCTCCAATGGCGTCCAGCAGGGACTGCACCAAGCTCCCCGAGATATCGTCTAGTCTCTCGCTGGCCTCATCTTTTGGTGCAGTGTTCTCTGGCTTCTTCGTGCGCATCTTTCTGTCGTTGGTTGCGCTTGAGACAATCCTATGGCCGAAAGACTTAACCATGGAAATGGACCTCCGCAGCCGCGTACCAGTGACGAGTTCGGTGATGAACCAGAGCGGGTTCTGAAATCTTTCTGCTGTTACACCGGATGCGTAGTCAAAGGCCAAAGCGAATTTGTCGTTTGCGTGCATTTCCATCTGCATCGTGTCAACCATGCGTTCAGATGAAATGCTCGGGAACGTACGTTGTAGGCCATCTTCCCCATGAGCTGCGTGGTGATCTCATGGAAGACCCCCTGTAGGTCAAACATCGCGCCACTTGCTGCTCTGCCCTTCAACAATTCCACGCTTTGGGACAGATACTGGGGCAAGGCAACGTCGGTCAGGACCCGCAAATTGGAGGTGTTGAGGAAGTTCAACCCGGCTTTCCTCTGCACCTTCCAAAGCTCACCATCAACGTTGATGATGCCATTGCCTGGAATGGTAAGTAAACGCAGGAATCTGCACTACGAAGCGAAGCTGCGCACCAAATAGATCCCTTGACCGCCCCTTGAAGAACTCGCCTTTGCCAAAGATGCCCTCGTGCCTGAAGACGAACTCGAGGTTCTTGGGGTCGCTGATGATCACCCCGGGAGGCAGACTTGGAACCGAGATCTGCAATGTCTCGTAGCCAAAGAGCTGCTCGCACTTGGTAAACCATTCAAACAGCCTCTGACGGTCTCTGAGGAAGATGATGCCATTCCCGGTCAATGGCAGGGTATTCGGCGGGCGTCTTTACGGAACAAAAATGGTCAGCAATGCGGTCGAGTGCTATTGACCCTCCGTCTCATGTGGTCGGAAACCTTGAACCCAGCTTGGGTTTGTGCGGCTCAAGACTTGCCTCAACGGGATGCCGTCCCTTCTCAACTTCGGTTGGCCGAAGACGGCATAAATCAATAGACCGAAAACGCCGACTACCAGAATTGTTGGGATATTGACGAGACCCATGTTACGATTTCCTTCTGTTCGGTATTTGACGGGCGAAGAGAAATTGGCTGGGCTTAATTCGCCCACACAGCTGAATGGTCTCAATCCTCAACAAGAAAACAGATGAGGCAAGGAAGGAGTATTGGCAATATTTTACATTTGCTTGATGCTGCGAAGGATCTGAGGTGAACCGGGTTTACCAACGGGCGTGGAATGATCTTGTAAAGATCAATAATTCATGATCCAACGTCAAGTTTCCGGAGGTCAGAATCTCGCCGACCGGGGCCGTCCAGTTAGATCGGAGCAATTGAAGGTGACTCTCTTGGCGCCCGGGGGTGGGGGGAAGGTGGGTGTTAAGGAACCTAAGGTACTTTCCTAGCTACTTGGTAACCTTTATGCCCGAAAAAAGTGATAATGGCCCCCCATGCTATGGAACCTAAGTTGGGAGCATACTGGAGTGGCTTAGCTGCTAATGGAAGCCTGCCTATTTGGGTTAGAATAGGGTTATGGTTGGTTACTGCGTAGGTGTAATGGAACATGTTTATTCCGTGCTCCTGCACCCTCTAACCTCTCCAGTGTGCACGGTACTCCCAACTTAACCTGGGGGGCCATTATCAGTGTGTACCTAGACTCGTGTAGCTCCGGGCCGCGAGTCCCGTGAATTCTAGCAAATTCTCCCCCGTAGTCAACCCCTCGCATGTGAGGCAATCCAGCAGGGGGCCGGCCTGGCCACCTATGAACCTCCACTTCGCAACCTAGCATTGTGTCACAGGCGGCCTTGTCTCCCAGCTTAACGGGGGGGGGGGGGGGGGGGGCAACGTCAGGGGGTCTCGATCCCTGTCCTGGAGCTGTCCCTGTCTCAATTGAGAGTGCCCAAGCAGGTTCCCCGGCGAATACGATAGCTAGGTACCCGCTGGAGCTTCGGCGCGACTGACACTGCAAGGGACCCAACGCTCGACGGTGCGCCATGCTCAACAAGAACCAAGAAAACAAATCGTCCAATCTAATACGTATAATCACGGGGTTTGGCACCTCATATCGTCAAAGTCAGTCTCGGACGCGTCACATGTCACGATATCCACACTGCGTTGCCGAAACTCATACATATCACTAGCTTATAGTCTCTATCAGCTGCCTTCACCATAACAATTGTTTGCTCAAAGTTCAACACCAAGCAACTCAGTACCGACGTCATCACGATGGCGCCTCTCATCCCACGCTTCCACCTTTTCGAGATTAACGACCAGCCATGGTACGCACTCAACTCTCCAAGCCCCCAAGCGATACACACATTTCTAACCGTGCGCTCTTCAGGTTCCCCTCGTTGATCCGCGGCCAGGTCCAAGAAGCACTCCACGCGACATGGGTCAACAAGTTCCCGATCCTCCAGACCGCATCCCCGGCGAAACTCGCCGCACAGGTCCTGCAACGCATCCTCGGCCCCCGCCTGCCTTCGTACACCTTTATCGACTTCTGCGCCGGCTCCGGCGGTCCCACCCCGGCCATCGAGCGCGCCGTGAACCGCCACCTGACGGCCAAGAAGCAGCCCAACGTCGACTTCATCCTGACGGACCTGTGGCCCAACACGGAGAGCTGGGCCCGCGCCGCCGCAAAGAGCGAGCACATCGGCTACGAGCCCAAGAGCGTCGACGCCGCCAACGCGCCCCGCGACCTGCTCGCGGGCTATCGCGGCAAGGGCAAGAAGATCTTCCGCCTGTTCAACCTCGCCTTTCACCACTTTGACGACCCGCTGGCCAAGGCCATACTCAAGAACACCCTCGAGACCTCGGACGGCTTCGCCATCTTCGAGCTGCAGGGACGGGACTGGAACTCGATTATCCTACCCGCCCTGCTCGGTCTCGGGACGTTTCTGCTGGCTCCCATCCATGCCTGGAGGTTGGGCACGTTTTCGGTCCTCTTTTTCACCTACATCATTCCCATTTTGCCGTTCGTGCTGGTATTTGACGGGTACATCTCGTCCTTGAGGACGAGAACGCCCGATGAGGTTGAGGCGTTGATGAGGTCGTGTGGTGCACGGATGGATGGTTGGGAGATCAAGAGCGGCAAGGATGCGCATATGCCAGGCCTTGGTTACGTGAGTTGGATTGTGGCAGAGAAAATATCCTCAAGAGACTGGTAAGGAAAGCTGGGGCAGGAACGCTTTAAAAAGTCTTTGAATTTGAGACAATGGGGGTGTTTTTGGGTGGGGGGTTCATGTCGGAGACCTAAGAATGGGAGCCACATGTGATTTGACTCGAAAGCCAATTGCGGCGGCCATGTACTCGACTAATCAGGCAAGACTATCGAAGCGATTGTAAAATATTAAAGGAAAAAGTGAGACTTCCAGTCCAAGTGCACCGGCACAATATGGTGCGATTATTGCCGAGGGACAATTTCATCTCGCCCCTGAATAAGGGCAAGTCTTTCTATTAAGCTACGTCCTGTGGTTGGACGGCCTCAGTAGTATTTCTCACGCTCAGTGGATAGATGATCAAAGAATCTGGTCTAGGCTAACTTCCAATTGTATTCTCTAGGCGAAACACCCATTACGCCATACAAGGTGTTGCTCTGCAATCCTCGTAAAATAATCAAACAGACTGTTTTCAAGGGGCAAGGCACTCTTGACCGAAGGCCCAGTAACTTATCACAAACAATCCCCTCCCATATCTGCCTTCGTTGGAGCATACCAAATACGCCATCCAATCATGAAACTTCAACTCGTAACCTGAGAAAGAGCTTATTACCAACGCCTGCCAAATGTCTCGTGCTCCGACCTCTTGGGTGCCTTACGCGCTTTGCCCTGCAGCAAGCCCGCCTCGGGTGAGACTTGTCTGCTGCTCTGATTTGACGTGCGAGACTGATCGACATAGTTGTCGTGACTGCCGGCGTTCTTTGTGGGTTCTTCGCGGCGGAAGAGGTCCATAATCTCCTTGAAGCCAAGCTTGAAGGCATCCTTCTTCATCCCGCCTTCAATAGCTGTCTCGGCGAGGAGACGCTTCTTCTCCTGCAGCTGCAGGATACGCTCCTCGACCGTCTTTTCCACAGTAAGCTTGTAGACAATCACGTCGACCGTTTGCGTCAGGCGATGAACTCGGTCGATAGCCTGTTCCTCAACGAACTGCAAGCGACGTCAGTAGGGACTTCGCATACCATGTGATGGCTTGTACTTACGGGGTTCCAGAAAGGCTCTAGGATGATAACACGAGTGGCGGCGGTTAAGTTCAGACCCAAGCTACCGCATTTGAGACTGCATAGCAAGATGCGTGTGTTCTTGTCATTGCGCAGGCGGTGTAGACTGGCCTCGCGCTCGTCGTTCCTCATGCTGCCGTCGTAGCGAGTGAATTTGAAGCCCTCCTTGCGTAAGAAAGGCTCAACAAGGTCCATCATGGACGTGAACTGCGAGAAGACGATGAACTTGTGGTCGTCTGCCTCCTTGTGCAACAGCTTCATCATCTGACGGATTTTGGCGGATGCCAGGATTTGGGACACCTGGCCGCGAGAGTTATATTTGCTCGCGTCGTCAGAGTCGACCTCTGACTCGTCAATACCCGTATCTTCTTCGGAGGAATCCGATTCGGAGTCGTCTTGGGAAGATTGCGATGACCTATACTTTGCGTCGACCTGCGATGCTATCGCTGCTATCGAAGGAAGGCTCTCGTCTGATGCGATGCTGTCGTCTGAATCATGTTCGTGTTTGACTCCATCATCCTTGATGACGAAGCTGTCGAGTTGACTGCCGTCGTCTTCGTCCTCGGATTGATGATGCGAATCCTCAGAACCGATCCACTCCCCGCCACCCTCGGCGTTCTCGTCCTGCTCGCCACCGGCCTTGCCCAGGCGAAGCTGGCCTTGCTTATCCTCGGGAACGAGCCAGGTGCCATCAGCTTCTTCATCGTCGCTATCCATAACAACGTTGCGCTTTCTAGGTCGGCGGGCTTTGAGCTTCTGTGGGCTCTCATCTTCATCGTCTGCCACCAGCTTTTGCTGAATAACTTTCTTCACCTTGGCCTGTTTGTGTTTAGGCTTTTTCCTCTTTGGCGTTTCGTGCTCCTTAAAGTAGGCCAGATCGTCGTAACACTCTTGGCAAGTGTTGTCGTCTTTGGTGACAGAATGTTTTGGTAGGTCGCGTCCGCAGATACCGCAAGTCTTAGTGACAATTCCCATGCCGCCGAACATATCGGCAAGCGAATCGATGTCTGAAGACGCGTTCTTGTTGGAGGCGCCGGTGGAGAGCGCGTCCTTGTCCTTGTCAAGCTTGCCCTCGACCAGCTTCGGGTGGTTGCAGGCTTGACGGAGACGAAGTAGCAGAACCAAAGCATTAGCGTAGTCGACCTTGCCCTTTAACATTCTCTCGATACTCTCATCAGCGCGAGCTTCAAGACGGTCGTAGAAGCGGCGCTCTGCGGGAGAGAAGGCTGTGGCTACAGTGACAACCTTGCGTTCCGTGACCTTGAAGCCAGTGCTGGACTTCTCGCCTTCCTTGGTAGGCTTTCCGCCAGGGTTGAGCGCACCTGCCTCCTTAAGGATGTCCTTAGTACGACGCTTCATGAAACACCGCAGGATGCTATGAAGGCGACGAATGGCGACGTGCCCCTTGCCGCTCTTCAGAGGCTTCTCGATTTGCTCCTTCCACTCTTTCAGATCATCATAAGGCTTAATTCTCAAGAACTTGATCAGAGACTGCAGCTCTTCCAGATTGTTCTGCATCGGCGTTCCGGAGAGACACCAGCGGTATTCGGACCGGAGAGCATAGCAAGCCTTCGTCGACTTGGCATTCCTGTTTTTGATGGTGTGTGCCTCATCCAGGACCACGCGCCACCAGTGAAGGCCGAAGCAACCTGCCTTGACGCCGTTTTCGTCTTCTGATGAATGGCCCCATTCAGAGACCAGAACTTGATAGGTGGTAACGACGACGTCGTACAGAGCGAGATCTTTGAAGCGCTTTGTCCGCTGAGGTCCATGGTGAACGCAGACTTTGACCCCGTGGGCCTTCGTCACCTTCTCTTTGATTTCTGACTCCCACTGCCTGATCAGAGCAAGAGGTGCAACAACAAGCGTCGTCTTCTCAATCCCGTCGAAGTGTTTCTTGTAGCCCTTCTCGCCCTTTTCTGGCTTCTGATTGCTCAAAATGAGAGCAATAGTTTGCAGAGTCTTGCCGAGACCCATGTCGTCTGCCAAAATGCCGCCTTTCGGTACCTTGCCTTTCTTGACGGGTCCGAGTTCGCGCCCCTTCATCCATTCCACACCTTCAACTTGATGAGGAAGGAGCTTCACTTTGAGGCCTTCCATGCTACCGTCTTTGCCGTCCTCTTCTGTATCTTGCATATCCTCGTCTTTCTCTTCATCTTCCATGCCACCCTCGAGAAGTGCCTTCAGATCAGCAGAAGCCTTCGCAGGATCGGTGTAGAACTCAGTTTCGCCCAAGCTCCCAACTGGCCGGAAGTTGCCAGGGTTCGCATCGGGTCCAATGGAGCTGTAAAGGGCTGGAGGCGTCGGTTTCTGGTCTTGGTAGAGTGGCACTGCAGGTACAGAGACCTGCTGGGGTCTATGGTGCTCCGGCCTTGACCTCCGCTCGTTGAAGATGCCTGTAGCCTTCTGCTTAAGAGAGGACATCATCTTGGTTGTTTGGCCGAATACTGGTCGTGGAGAGGATGAGGGGTGGAATGGGTCGTGGCGCTTGACATCTGAGAAGAACGACTCCAACGCATCCGAGTGTAGTATTGATTGTTCAAGTTGACTAGGCTCGCTCTCCTTAGAGCTAGGTCTTGCTGGTTGCTTGAAATCAGCGCGGTTGATCTCTACCAGCTCGGGACTCTCTGGACGCTGCGGAGGTGGCATGCGCCGCGCCGACGTGTTGGTAACAGCTGGCGGCGGCTTGTTCTTGGGGGTGGTGGATACGCGCATGGCGTCGAATCTCGAGGTGAGCGAATCAGGGTCGATGGAAGGCGCATCGCGGCTTTTGGGTCGTGGATAGCCTTTCTGTGTTCCCAGCTTTGGCTGTTCGCGACTGCTCGAGGGCAGTGAATCCTCGTTGGAGTTCATTGGGCGCAAAGGGCCCTTGGCAGGGTGACGTTGGTTACCCATGACTGTGCATCCCAGCCGCGGCGGCTGTTCGCAATTGAGTTGACGGTGCGGCGGCTGCCTACTTGGTGATTTGGAGAAGTCAGGTCGCTCGTCGGCAGTGATGTTGTTTCTGGGGTGAAAGGAGAAGTCGGCGCCTGGCTTTCTGTTGTCGGAGGAGGGGTTAGCGATGTTGGGTTTTGCAGAATTGTGCCTGAATGAACCAAGCGAATGTGGGTTGCACTAACTTCATAAAAGTCCTATGAGGTGCGATAATCGACAAGACAACTCAACGTAAAAAACCGGGTTGGACGTTGCATTGATATAGGACGCCACGGTCGCGTCTGAAATGCGAGACGTGTGGTTTTGCGAATTTGTGCTTGAAGTGAAGAGGGGTGAAGGCAGTTGGTACCGTTTACCACCACGTTTACCAATGACATAATTCTCCCCAGCAACGGGTGAGCAACAGGGTCAATACCGCTAGCAGCTGTTAAGGGTCCAGTGTGGCGGTGCGCACCAGCGCGACGCAGGCAGGTACCTTATCTAATCGAGACAGTGCGACGCGATGTTATTCTGGCAATGATCCCTGCTCACCGAGGCCCACCGACTCTTGAAGGTCACTAAACCTACAAGGTAGTCATGATTTCGTGTTGGTTCTTGCGTCTATTCGGCTTATCATCTAGATGGGGTATCTGTGTATGGATCAAAACCAACACGCCTTTTGGCCTCTGTTCTAGCCCTCAGTTGTTGCTCTCCCTTTAGTCCTGTGGTGGATGTTTCTTCGAGAAAGAAGTTTATGATGTGGTCGTGAATCGTCAAGTGTGAAGCTTGCTGAAATTCTTGCAAGCTTGTCAGTCTGATTAGGGTCTCCAAGAGAGAAAGTGACGTGGTGACTGCGCCGAACGGCGACCTTTGCACGAATGACTCCGTGTTTTCCATCGAGTGGCGCGTCAGGTCCCGAGTGTAAGATCGCGGAGGCGTTTGAAGGTCATTTACAGAAGGCGATGATTGTAGGGAAATGTCTTGGATCTGGGCCACAAGCCTTGGATCCAAGGAGGACCTTGCTCGCCGAGGTTCGGGCCTCGGTGACGGTGTGGCATATGTCGATGATGGCTCGGAGAGTAGCTTACCCCTGTCGTCCACAAACTCCTCGTCTTCCGTATCGCTGTCGTCGATGTCATCCTCTTCGAAAACCTCCATAGCAATCCATTCGGTGTCCAGATGGCTTGGGAACTGCCTGCGAGACGGGGCGGTGGGCGACTTGGGCAGTTCCTCCAAAACCTCCAGGGCGGCGCTTTCCTCTCGGAGCTGGCGATCAATGTCGCCCTGTTCGTCTTCCTCTTCCAACGTACTGCCCACTTCAGAAGCTGTACTCGACGCAGTCTCATCTACATATGCCATCATCTCCTCCTGCATTTGCAGTGGCGTCTTCGCAAGGACATCCCGTTTCAACAAAAGAATCGGGTTATTATCGCCGCCGTCGCTGCCAATATTGAGTATCCTGCCCGTGTCGGCGTAGAAAATCTTTGCAATTTGATGAATCGGGATAGACTCGCGTATGCCTGCGCGGTTGATTTCGTCGTAGGGTGCTGCGTGTGAATCTACGTCGTCGTGAACTCGGCCGTCGTCCAGATCCTCGATGATCTCCAAGTGGTACGCGTATTCACAGTGCTGCCCCAAAGAAGCAGACGACCTGAAGAGGCTAGGATCCTTGAGATCCTTTCTCTCTAGCTGCCCTGGCCGATATCCCTTGTTTGCGTCAAACACATGATTCGTTGGTGTTCGGCAAAGTCGTACCCTGGCCTTGTGAATCACTTCCTGCCATACTGGCTTCCTTTCGCCGTCTTCAAACCCGTATGGTTCTGCCGGAGTCCCGGAAAACCTGCGCGAGGGCTTTTGAGGCGTTGCGGGAGGATACCCTGACTGCTCAAATCGTTCTTGAGGCTTCGTTGCAGCGTGGCCAACGAATAGCATGTAGATTGAAAGCGTAAAGGCTGGCCCTATCTGCACCGGGCGCGACGGATCGGCAGCATACTGAGTGTCCCCAAAGGTGAGAAACATACCGGCTTGAAGAAGTCTAGAAGGGGATGTGTTCGGACCCAGCCTTGAGCTGAGGCTCTCGCCTGACGCGGTAATGGCCATGTGCAGAAGCGGAATATCCCGGTCGATTCGAGCCATGAGGCCCTTCATGTCGTTAATGATGGCCTCGAGCTCAGCAAGTTGCTCATCCGCGTCGACGCTGCGCCGGATAGGCCTTCGAGGTGCCTCTCCCGCTTCAGCAGCCTGCTCCACTCGACGACCAAGAGCGACGATGTCCTGATGCAGTCCCTTCGCGAGGGGGAGGGCCGATTCCAGGAAAGCATTCCCTCTTCCGGACCTAGACGATGATTATCAGCAGGCAGATTCTAATGCTGGTTGGTTTAGAATTGTTACTTGAACTCAACAAGATCTATGGCTGGGGAGACGACCTGTGATTGGTGTTAGTGGACTCAGGGCATCATCAAGCATTCACTCACACAACACTTACTTTGATTTTGCTGTCCAAAATTTTCTGAAGCTTCTTCAACTCAGAACGCACAGATTTGTCGTCCACAGTCTTCATGAGACGTGAACATTGAGAAAAGGCATAGGTCGAAGTGAGAGCAATACCTGACCGTATGGCCATGTTCATTGCCTGGGCGCCCAGTTTCGCAAGTAACGCATCCATGACTGCTCAACAATTTCCATGCTGTTGCTAAAAGGGATGATAGGTCATGTACTCCGTAAAAAATGGATGATTCTGTCCAGCAGAATGACGTTGGTGAAGAATGCCAGGTCCTGTAGGAAATGAGTTTGGCCCTCAGAAGAGAATCATCTGCAGTGGTGGCTTTGACCGAGATACCTCAGGCAGGTTGCCATAGGTGAGAGCAAGCTGCACGCTGGGGCTGGGACCGGGGCCAGTGACGATGCAGGCAAGCGCAGGTGCCGAATTTGGGTGGAGGGGCATACAGTTACCCCTCATTGAGCTGGGCTGTACAGTGCGAAGTTACCCAAAGTGGGATGGGAAGGCAGCACTACAGAAATCCACAGCGACCCAGTGGCTCAAAACCACCTTCAGCTTAATACATATACTGAACCCCTTTATATACAGTGAACTTTCGCTTATTTAGGATCTATAGAGGCCTCTTATTGGCTCAAAACTAACTTGTTAGAGTAATAGTAGGCAGGTGTGACTTGCTATAGGTTGGTGTGAATCACTATAGCCAGGTTCGCGTCAATATGGGCAGGTGCGAGTCGTCAAATACGGGGCTGTGTAATGAGGGCCTCAGCTGCGTCATTGGAACGAACCCTACACTGTGTACAGACTAGGTTCCATACAGCACCCGCCTTCAAAAACTTGAACGAACGCTGCCCTTACATTCCAGTCTACTGCGCCAAACTTAGCAATACCTTATTCGCAAGACGGCAATAAGGGTAGAAGAGGAAGAGACAGTTGGTAGAACAGTCAAAATTACCTGCCATTGAGTATTCGTAGCAGGCATCAGCCCAAAGGTGAGTGAGTCATTTGGTCATTCGAGCCCGACTGGTTGTTATTGTTCTCTTCGCCTCCCGCACCTTTGCCGCTGGGGGAAGAAAAAAACTCTCTAGCCCCTCTTTAAATATTTCTTGGGCGCATCCATTGTCCACGGTCTTGTTAACGTCCCATCCCACTTCTAGCCTCTTGACCGCACCTCCCGAATCC
The DNA here is from genome assembly GCA_036785465.1 of Colletotrichum agaves. Lineage (NCBI taxonomy): Eukaryota > Fungi > Ascomycota > Sordariomycetes > Glomerellales > Glomerellaceae > Colletotrichum > Colletotrichum agaves. Next base: position 63,532 of record JAXISO010000206.1, read on the forward strand.
GCTCTACATCTAACCTCATCCTACCACACCCCCCAAGGACGACGCCGGACGACGAGACCCGACGACAACGAAAGTAACGAGAGAGAAGAGGAACATCAACGGTCATTAAAAAAAATGTCAAACCTAAACTCGTGGGAGGACGACCCGGCTGCGCAGCAGGACGACAACCTGTCGCGACAGGCTCAGCAGCAGCTCAACCTCAACCAACAACAGAACCCCCAGGCTGGCGCCTTTAGACCAGGTGCTTCCTTCACCCCTGGCGCGTCCTCATTCACCCCTGGCGCTCAATCATTCCAGCCTGGTCAGCAATACGGAGGCTACCCACCTCAGCAATATCAGCAGTACTACGGCCAGGGCTACGGTGGAGGTGCTGGTGGTGGTGGTTACCCTCAGTATGGCGGCCAGCAAGGCTACAATCAATATGGCCAACAAGGCTACGGCGGCTATGGCCAGCAGGGCTACCAACAGCAGCAATTCGGTATGCGACTTACAATCACTACCGCTTGTTCACCAGTACTGACAATTGGCAGGCCAGGGATACCCTCAATATGGTCAGCAGCAGCAACAGCAGCCCCAAGCCCAAGCCCAGAAGCCTGCCCCTACTATCGCTAAGCGCCCAGCCGACGCTGCGGCTTCCAGCTCCGCTGCTCCGGCTCCCGCTCAGCCTACAGTGAAGAAGGAGGGCGGTGCCAAGGTCCTGAGCATTGGCGGTGACGCCCCTAAGCCCAAGGCCAAGGTCCTCTCCATCGGCGGTACTGCTGCCGCCAAAGAAGAGAAGAAGGAAGCTCCAAAGGAGGAGGCTAAGAAGGAGGCCACCCCGGCCGAGGCTGGTGCCAAGGCTACGGCTACAAAAGCCATTGAGAAGACGGGAGCTTCGACCACTAAGTCTGGCAAGACTTCCCCTTCGCCCTCATCTGGTCGCTCCAGCCCCTCTGGTGGTGGTAACAAGGGCGTTGTCCGCGAGGCCGACGCTGTTCAAAACGAGCAGACGGCTGACGTCGATGAGGAGACTCTTAAGGAAATCTACGGCAAGGAGCACGTAAACATCATTTTCATTGGTCACGTCGACGCCGGAAAGTCGACTCTTGGTGGTTCCATCCTGGTCAGCACCGGCATGGTCGATAAGCGGACACTCGAGAAGTACAAGATCGAGGCCAAGGAAAGCGGTAACCCTTCATGGTACCTATCGTGGGTCATGGACTTGACTAAGGAGGAGCGATCCAAGGGAAAGACCGTGGAGGTTGGCAGAGGTTTCTTCGAGACGGAGGTGAGACGATACAGTATCCTCGATGCCCCTGGCCACAAGACCTACGTCCCCAACATGATTGGTGGCGCTTCCCAGGCCGATGTCGGTATCCTCGTCATCTCTGCCCGTAAGGGTGAGTACGAGACTGGTTTCGAGCGTGGTGGCCAGACCAGAGAGCATGCTATGCTGGCCAAGACCCAGGGTGTCAACAAGCTGATCGTCGCCATCAACAAAATGGACGACCCTACCGTCGAGTGGTCTGAGGAGCGTTACAAGGAGTGCACGACCAAGCTGTCCCAGTTCCTCAAGGGTACAGGCTACAATCTGAAGACCGATGTATTCTTCCTGCCGGTCGCCGCTCAGCAAACCATGAACATCAAGGAGAGAATCCCCAAGGACGTCGCTCCTTGGTGGGAAGGGCCCTCCCTGCTCGAGTACCTGGACAACATGAAGGCCCTTGAACGCAAGGTCAACGCCCCATTCATGATGGCTGTGGCTGGCAAGTACCGCGACCTGGGTACCATGATCGAGGGTAAGATCGAGGCTGGTGTCATCAAAAAGGGCATGTCCCTTATCATGATGCCTAACAAGCAGAGCGTCGATGTCTCTGCCGTTTACGGCGAGACTGAGGAGGAAACGCCAGTGGCCCAGTGCGGTGACCAGGTTCGTATTCGTCTCAGAGGCATTGAGGAAGAGGACATCCTACCTGGTTTTGTCCTGTGCTCTCCTAAGCGCTTGGTACACAATGTCGCGACCTTCGAGGCCCAGATCCGTATCCTGGAACTCAAGACCATCCTGACCGCAGGCTTCAACTGCGTGCTACACGTACACGCCGCCATCGAGGAGGTCACCTTCGCGGCTCTCCTGCACAAGCTGCAGAAGGGCACCAACAGAAAGAGCAAGATGCCCCCATCGCACGCCAAGAAGGGCGACAGCATCATTGCGCGCATGCAAGTTATTGGTGGTGCGGGATCAGTGTGCATTGAGAAGTTCGAGGATTACCCGCAGATGGGTCGCTTCACTCTGAGAGACCAGGGACAAACCATTGCCATCGGAAAGATCACCAAGCTCATCACCGACGAGGCGGCTTAAATTCACATAATTGATGGATCAACCCATGTGACCGACTCCGGGCGAGGGGAGACTTAAAAGTGCTAGTAACTGAGTACTTTAAAAAGTTGATATCCTCATTAGTCTCTTGTCTTCCGTCCCTCCTCGCTATCGGGTTTGTCTTCGTCTCTCGATTGTGGCACGGACCTGTACGAGATTGAAATCTCAGGGAAAGAAAACAGAAAACTTCCGAGCTGTGGCCAATATGCATAGATGGGTCTGAGACGGTGTTGAAGAGAGGACAAAGCGACGCCGTGGGTCGCGGCAATGCCGTGCAAAAACAGACACGGACGAGCCGCAGCTGGCCAGACACGAAAGGAGACGTAGCATTGGGGGGAGGGAGTGAAGAGGTAGAAATGACAGTTTATTTTCAAACTCTGCGAGACAAGCGCATGACGATGGCTTCAAGTTTTGACCCTGTGAGGCAGACCAGGTGGTAAAAACCAGGATTGACAGATTCCGACTTGATTACCAGGAACTATTGGCGGTCCCGAGTGTTCCCGATGATAAGGGATGTTTACGGAGACCGATGATGACAGTGATGAGGGTGCACCCAGCGTTGTCCGACTTATTCTCGTGCTGCTATGGCAGGGGTATAGCATTCGGGGAGGGATTTGTGGAGCCGAGATATGACGGGCCACGGCAATCGGCGGTGGGACGGCGGAATCGAGGGACCCCGGTCTAAAGGAGCCAGGCCGGTACTGGAACCGAATGTGTTGTTTGATGCATGCTCGATAGTTTCCGCGAGGTCCTTTCCTATCAACAGATAAATTTGAATGAAAAGTTATCCTAGCGGTGGAATAATAGATCATCAACAGAGGCCGGTGTGTTTCGGCAGCATACTTAGCGTTGCATGTCAGGCACATGGATAATACATCCTTTGGCCTCAAGTACGTGTTCGACCTGTCATTCTCAGCCTGGAACAGGTCGCGGAGGCCGCCCGAACTCTCGATAGGTACGTACCTCGAACGTATCAAAAACCAGTTAGTGCGATAATGTGTGGTTTCCAAACCGTCCGATGCCAGTCCGGAGCTTGTAACAAGGACTAATGCAGAAAACCCAAACCCAGCAAGACTACGAATGCAAACTTTTGCACAACTCGAAAACAGATTCTTCCCCTCAGCGTTCGTCGTATTGCCTCGTACTGGAGTAAAAGTCACGGGGTTCCCGCCCCGTGTTTCTTTGAACGACTCGCGTGATGCGAGTCAGCCTCAAACATGGCCGCTTTGGCTTCTGATTAAAAAACATCCTGCTGGAAAGCTGACTTATGAAAAAAGAAAAGCCCCAAGTATCCATCCCGTTCCCGTACCCTTACCTTAATTCACCATGCCTTGCCGCAAGTGCGCCGCAAGCTGGGTAAGGGCGGACCTGAGTAGTGTACTGTAGTAGTGCCATGCGCGAGGGCCCATTCTTCTGGGTAAGGGGAAAAACGAGCGAGCTGTGACTCGTGTGCCCAACGCATGGGCTCCATCCCGTTGCCGTCGTACCTTGCCGCAAGCCCTTCCCCATCGCCCCTCATCATCCCCAGCCTTGACATCTCACCTTCTCTTCCCCCCCGCGCTCACCCCCCCAAAGCAAGCCAAGCCTTCACACGACAGGCCTGACATGGCGTCCAGATGTGATCACCAGAAGGGGAGGAGAGAAACTTGGTCTAATCTGGCCCTTCTTCTTTTCGCGGCTCGCCATACGACCATGTCACCCTGCCACTGGGCTGGCCGGCTGGGCCTTTGCCTGCTGTTAGTGTACTGCTGCCTCTGACTGGTATCTTCCCGCATTTCGAACCCGGGGAAGGTGGGCGCTTCCACGGAAAGTCTAATCATCACGTCTGCAACAGCATGCCTTTCTATTCCTCGTGCCCGTTTCTTTGAGCCCTTTGTTCCAGCTTCTAGTCTCATCTCGATGCCGGCGCGGCGTCGCAACGAGGGTGTGCCTCTCTTCCCTCCCGCCTTGTTTCGCTGTGGCCTGCCGGGCAGATGCGCTGCCGTCCCTTCTCTCTATTCCGTACCGACTGAACATTCTGTATCTTCTCAATATGCGTCTAGAAAAGCTGAAACGAAGTCGACGAAAAGATTTAGGAACAGCTCATATTTTTTGCTGCATGGACGTGGCCGTGTCAACAAGGCGGCGGGCGGCGGCAATGCAATGCGAGAAACAATATTCCATTTCGTTACAATGGCCGTTTACTTTCCTTCCCCCCGTCGCATTCCACGTCTCCATCGGAGGTTCACGGGAGCGGCGAATTGTCATGAAAAAAGACTAGTACTGTCGTATCTAGGACGGGTGGCTGATGAGCCCCAAATCTTGCAAAAGATGACGTTCGGTTGCTGCATGAGAGCCGCTTGGCCCCACCGCAATCCCAGTGCAAGTTACCCCGCGCCCGTCGTGTTAAGCCAATCATCGGTTGTCTTCATGCCAGAGATGCTTACCTCTGCCTGCTCGTTCCGACATTCTCCGGCACATAATTCCTCCAACTTCCTTCGTTAATACCCTTTTCACGCCTAACGTTCTGTCTCACATAACCAATGAACATCCAAGGGCAAGCTTTCATGCAAGGATGGTTAGTCACTTGGCTGAATATTGATCCATCACCGTCATTGCTGGGGGAGGGGCCTGTTCTCGCTTTGACGAATGTTGTCATTACGTACATGCCTGCTTTACAAGCCCATGTGACTGACAGGATCTCAAAAATTTAAGAAGAAACAGAGTCAGGTTGCCAGGAAAAAAGACCGTTCGTCATTCATGAAAAGAGTCACTTGACATTGCACGTCCCTGGGGATCAAAAACAGAAACGCGATTGCTGCCGTTTGTAGGCTGGCCGGGCAATTAGCGGGATGGGCAGAAAATCAAGAGCGTGAATCTCCAAATCTCGAATCTCCAAATCGGCCATTCATTAGCCAGGGTTCGGGGCTCCCAAGCCGACGCAACGGGGACGTACGGAGGGCAACCGCAGACTGTGGGGTGCGAAGCCCCATAGGTCCTCTCACCGTGACACACCCGCATCCCCCCCTTTTACCGCAGTGAGTAATATCCAGTCCTCAATCCTTGGCCCTTGGGTTGCCAGTAGCCAGCAGCAAAGTTGCCAGCCAGCGTGTCGGAAAGCAGTTATTTTTCCCTTGCAAATACCAATCCGGAAACTCTTCTCGACAGCAGCCAACGAAATTACACGCATTTGTACCACTGTCCCACTGCAACCACCCCTCCTCCCTGTATCTGGGACCTTGGACTTTGGATGCCATGTCCAACACTGCAAGTTGAAGCACCCTATTCAAGGCCACTAGCGTCGACTCAGCTACGATTTGCTCCGGTCCCCCGCGATAACCTGTCCCGAAAACAGAGAACACACGGCGCCAGACAGGGTCGAGCTTCGTTATCTTGGGACGATGAGGCAATCCAACATACCTCACTACGTACTCCGCACCTCACCTCTCACACATCCTTAGGCTCCTCCTCCGTACCTTTTGATCTAACCCCCCCCCCACACACACCTTTTACCCCCCCGTTCTCTCCCCGTTCCTCCTTCCTCTATCCCGAACCCGGGCAAGGGTCTCCACACACTTGTCCCCTTGGACTCACCCGAGATAATATCGTGAAGCGCGCAGCGACGGCAAATCAACCAGTGGCATCGCCGCCCTCGTCCCCGCGACTCCACAAGCCGCGCCCGTTCTTATAAGTGGGCGGCCCCGTTCTGACCTTTCCTATCCTCGGTTCCGGTCAGAGCAAGCCACGAGCACTTCACTCCCCCCAAGACCACAAGTGGATACTGTATTCCTTCTCGATCCCTGAAAGCGGACGAGAACACAAGCCTCCAAGCCCTTTGCCCAAGCCTTTAACACCCGATCTCTTTGATCCGTCAGAATCTTTTATAACCATGAAGGATCCCGTCCAGAGAAGCGCTTCTCCCTACACTGATCCAGCAGTAAAGGGACCAAAGTCACAGATTCTCGCAGAAGGATACCAGGCAGATTTACGCAAAAGTTCGTCGTCCTCTCCTCTTCCTCCTGTCTCGTCATCTCATCACATCTCTGCCCCCTCACAAATCTCCCAACCCGACTTCTTCCACTTAGACGCAAACTTTGTTTTGCGTCTTGACCCCCTTTCCATTGGATCGATATAACCCGCGACCACCTCCGAAGTGCCACCTGTCGCAACGAAATCCACCAGCCGCTAACATGTCGAACAACACAGTGATTGCCAGCAACGTCAACAAGACTCCTCTCCACCCTGGTGGTGTTGCGTATGTTAACCTTTTCTCGGGTCCTGAGTCGGCGCAGGAAACAGTGATAAGGGAACTCGAGCTAACAGATGCGAATGTAGTCCTCACCACGAGCACACTGAGCTCGGTATGAACAACCTTTCACCCTCGAGCCGATCCTCTGCTGCGGTATATCATCATACAACGTGAACATGTCTGACATATTGGAACAGAGGAGGAGCTCCACGAGACCGCCCACATTGACTACGACCGCGTCGCTATTGTAAGATGACAGACACCGCAGTCGTCAAAGAAGCCACTGACACAGCGTCTCAGATTCCCAACCCTTCCGTTCCCGCTCTGTACGAAGACGCTCTGGTAAGGGCTTGTCTCGGCGTTGGAGATGGAGCAGCCCGATTAACATGGAATTTGTAGGTCTACGAGACTGGTTCCGCCATCACATCAAGTGGTGCCCTTACCGCCTACTCCGGAAAGAAGACTGGTCGCTCGCCCCTTGATAAGCGAATTGTCGAGGAAGATGGTTCCAAGGACAACATCTGGTAAGTCCTTCTTCGGTTGCATTACCGTGTGCAATGACGAGTCGGTGCGCAGCCAGCAGCATTTCAGCTGGCGCTGACCATTGAATGCGTAACGATTTGCTAACAATGCTTTTTCCAGGTGGGGCCCCGTCAACAAGCCCATGTCACCCGAGGTAAGAGACACTCCAAATCGAGTCAGGGTTGCAAGCCGCATGCTTCTCCAGCTGCGAAACGCACTTCCCGTCGGCATTCTTTGTCCTGCCCTCAGCCCAGCCAAGCCCAGCCCCCGGCTCGATCAGCCTAGCCGAGACCGTCCTGCACCGCATTCCACAGACACGCATGCACCGCAACATTGGAACATTCACGTCCAGGTCACAACCATCCGTCGACCAGCAAGAAATCCATGAGCAAATTGGCTCTGTCATCTCTCTGCAGCTTGGTCCAAACCGGAGTCAGAGTTAGGGGACATGTTGAAGTTTCTTGTGGTTGACGGATACGTCATGTTTCAGATCGACGCTGCACCTGTCAAGCCGTGTTTCCACTTCCCTTTGGTCCATTCGCGCACTCTGATGCGTGCATTGGCACGTGTGGTGGAGGGTCTCATCGAGATGAGAGCTTCTGGTTTGCTTTCGTCCGATGTGGCCCAGGCCCTCCTTAGGTCGCCGCGATGCCGAGCGGTTTCTGCACAAAGTCGCTGGATCTGGTCGAGTCGCGTGTGCAGTTTGCGACCGTGTGTCGTCATAGGCTGGAACCTACCCCTCACTACTCCCTTCTTACCCAAAAGAGTGCAAAAGTACTGCCGGCCCCGCACTTTTCTTCGACGCAGGCCGAGCTAAAACTCTATGAACCCCTGTCCTTTCACCTTCCCCGCAATGCATCGCTTTCCCCCAACACCTTTTCCTGCTTTTCCCGGTGCTGGATCCACTTCTACACCCGGGTTCGGCCACTCCAATGAGCGAGCGCTGACATGTGAGATTCTACCAGGTCTGGAAGATCAACCGTGAACGTGCCATTGACTACCTCAACACGAGGAATCGCATCTACGTCGTCGATGGTTACGCCGGCTGGGACGAAAAGTACCGCATTCGCGTTCGCGTCATCTGCGCTCGCGCCTACCATGCCCTGTTCATGAGGAACATGCTCATCCGCCCTCCCCGCGAGGAATTGGAGCACTTCCACCCCGACTACACCATCTACAATGCGGGTTCTTTCCCCGCAAACAGGTATACCGAGGGTATGACCTCCGGCACCTCGGTTGCCATCAACTTTGCCGAGAAGGAGATGGTTATCCTCGGTACCGAGTACGCCGGTGAGATGAAGAAGGGTGTCTTCACCGTTCTCTTCTACGAGATGCCCATCAAGCATAACGTCCTCACCCTCCACTCTTCGGCAAACGAGGGCAAAAACGGCGATGTCACTCTCTTCTTCGGTCTGTCGGGTACTGGCAAGACCACTCTGTCCGCTGATCCCCAACGTGCCCTGATCGGTGACGACGAGCACTGCTGGAGTGATCGTGGCGTCTTCAACATTGAGGGAGGATGCTATGCCAAGACCATTGGTCTGTCTGCCGAGAAGGAGCCTGATATTTTCGGCGCCATCCGCTTCGGCTCCGTCCTCGAGAACGTCGTTTTCGACCCCGAGACCCGTGTTGTTGACTACGACGACAGCACCCTGACCGAGAACACCCGCTGCGCCTACCCCATCGAGTACATCAACAACGCCAAGATTCCCTGCAAGTCGGACTCGCACCCCTCCAACATCGTCCTGCTCACCTGCGACGCCCGCGGTGTTCTGCCCCCCATCTCCAAGCTCGACAGTGCCCAGACCATGTTCCACTTCATCTCCGGCTACACATCCAAGATGGCCGGTACCGAGGATGGCGTCACGGAGCCCCAGGCTACCTTCTCCTCCTGCTTCGCCCAGCCATTCCTGGCCCTGCACCCCATGAAGTACGCCAAGATGCTTGCCGACAAGATCGAGCACCACAAGGCCAACGCCTGGCTCCTCAACACCGGTTGGGTCGGTGCCGGTGCCGCCCAGGGCGGAAAGCGCTGCCCTCTTAAGTACACCCGCGCCATCCTCGACGCCATTCACTCTGGAGAGCTCGCCAACGTCGAGTACGAGACCTACGACACCTTCAACCTCAACGTCCCCAAGACTTGCCCTGGCGTCCCCTCGGAGCTGCTTAACCCCAAGGCCGCCTGGACCGCTGGCGAGGACAGCTTCAAGACGGAGGTTAAGAAGCTCGGCGCCCTCTTCAACGAGAACTTCAAGAAGTACGCCAGCGAGGCTACCGAGGACGTTATCAAGGCCGGTCCCGTCATTTAAGTCAACAAAAAATGGGCGAGCATGTCTGGTAAAGCGTTACTTTTTCTAAGAGTTACATGTGATGGGGCTATGAGCATCTTTTCTTTTGATCATGTTGGTTTCCGGGAAATTTTGGGATGTGCCGATGACAGAGCTCTCGGCGCGTGCACACGATGCCGCTAATGGGATTGCGGCTTTGGATATCTCATTTTTGTTCTTTACAACATAAAACAGGAGTCATCTGTTCTGGGCTTCATTTGATAGGTTGAGAATGAAAGCAATTATGAAGCAACTACTGCTTCCGTCCACACGTGAAGCTTGTACTATGCTGGTGAGGTCAAATTACCATGGACGAAAGATTATGTCAGTCATTGGATTCACACAATGTGCGCTTATGACAGGGACGCATGTCCAAAGGCAATTATAATCAATGACTGCCTTCTCTTCCCCCTTTTGGGTGAAACCACATATTGACCCTTATGGCTGTGATCCCTGTAAATCAATACGTGTCACTCTAGTGGCATTGTCTCTCATCTCTAAAAATTGACAACCCCTGAACACCGCACGTCGTAAGTAGACAATCTGGTTAGGAATGCTGCTGTTCTTTTGACCGATATTTCTTTTTTTTCTTCCTCCACTCTTCTGTAGTTGCCATTTTGCCGTACCCTGCTTCTCCTTGTGTCGTCAAGTAGCAGAAGATCCTACTTGTGTGTTGGTTGACTGGTTGGCTCAGCTGCTGGGAACGGGCGAGCTGCGCCGGCGATGAGAGCAGCTGGCAGAGGCAATCGTTACTTGAAATTATTCTAATGTTGATGAGAGTAAGGTCAATTTGCCCCCCCTTATGCAATCCGAGAAAGTTGCGTTCTCTAGTAATTTGAAACGATCAGAGTGAAGTGCCTCCTTTCTATCCCATTCCTGTTATTCCTAGCCAGTGGCATACAAGTTTCGTTCTTTGCTGTTCGAGTGCTACTACTATAGTGGCCGCTGTTCTTGATCTCCAGGGAATCACCTCGGCATCCTGGACCGTGAGTATTGCTTGCTCTCTGGATGAGAACGCAGGCGTCCGTTCGGATCACGATGTCTTCCGCCTTTTCGTCCGCCTCTTTATACCACCGCTACAACGCCCCGGGCGGTAGCAAAGCAACAGCTCGAGACAAGAGGTATGCACTTGATTCGTGCTGTCCACGAGCGTCTTCCCAAACTGTGCCGCGCGCGCATGAATGCCGACGGTTCCCGCTGGGCGAAAAGGTCCGTGGGCTCGGAATCTTTCTGGACTGGACTTCTGCGAGTCTGAATAAGGTGGAGAAGAAAGCATGTAATTAACGCACTGCGACGAACTCTCTCTCTCAAATTTGACCTTCGCTGAGTTTTGGTTCATATCCCCAGCGTTCCCCGACCGACTCAAAAAGTTCAAAGCCACGCAGGCAAACTCAATTTGATGGGTCGAAGGATTGGGGCCGTGGCTAATCGCTCTGTCTCCTTCCTTTTTCTCCGAAACGACCAAATACTCTTACAACGACACCATGCCCTCCCGGCGCGCGAATGGAGCGTTTCTCTGGTGGGGGGGGGGGGGGGGGGGGGCTTGGGGTTTTGAAAGAAAGG
>JAXISO010000207.1:0-74425 GCA_036785465.1 Colletotrichum agaves
TTACTAGGCTATTACTTAATAATACCTAGGGAATTATTATTTTAACTCTAGAGGTTAGTAAGTATATATAAAAGGTCTATACTTATATAATTAAAGGCCTTTATCCCCTCTTATACTTTAGTAGGCCTTAAATAGAGAATAACTAGGTAGTTTATAATACTAGGGCCTAATAAATAACCTATAGGAAAGTAGGTATAATAGCCTACTTAAAGTACTAGGAGGAATTTATAAGTTTTTAAGAGATTTAATTAGTCTACTTACTAGGGGTAAACTCCTTTACTTTCTTATACTAGTATATAGTTAAGGCTAGTAAAGAGGTACCTATTATTTACTAGGTAATATTTATAAGCCTAAAGAATATTAAGAAGGCCTTAGTATTAAAAAAGTTTATTAATTCTAGGGATTATATACTAGTATATATTCTTAAGGAGTTCCCTAATTTATTTTAATTTAATATAGCCTACTAATTACCCCCTATTTACCCTAGTATAAATTATAAAATCCCCTTAATCCTAAATAAGAAGGGCTATATACTAGAGCTCCCCTAGGGGCTATTATATAATATATTAAGAGAGGAGCTTTTTATACTAAAAAAGACTTTAGAGGACCTACTAAATAAAGGCTTTATTAAAACTAGTAACTTTACTATAGGGGCCCTAGTACTCTTTATTAGGAAACTAGGAGAAGGGATTTATTTCTATATAAATTATTAGGCCCTAAATATTATTACTAAGAAAGACTAATATTTACTACCCTTAATTTTAGAGACTCTTTAGAGGGTAATTACTATAAAATAGTATACTAAGTTTAATATAATTATAGCCTTCTATAAAATTAGGATTAATAAAGTTAACTAGGAAAAAATAGCCTTCTAAATAAGGTATAAGTTATTTAAATAGGTAATTTACCCCTTTAGCCTTACTAGGGTACCTACTACTTTTTAATAATATATTAATACTTATCTCTACTAATTCCTAGATAATTTTATTATAATTTATATAAATAATATTCTAATTTACTTTAATAAATCCTAGAGTAATTATAAGAATAAGGTTTACTAGGTATTTAATTACTTTTTAGTTATTAAGTTATAATTAAACCCTAAGAAGTATAAATTCTCTATTATTAAAGTTAAGTATATAGGTTTTATAATAATTATGGGAAAGAGTATCTCTTATAATTCTAAGAAGTTAGTTATAATTATTAGTTAACTCCCCTTAATAACTCTTAAGAGAGTCTAAAGTTTCCTTAGATTTACTAATTATTATAAAGTCTTTATATTTTAGTATAGTATAATTATAAAGTTATTAATAAGGTTAATAAAGAAGAATACTCCTTTTAAGTAAGTATTAGAGTAATAATAAGTATTCTAGGAATTAAAGTAGCTCTTTATAATAAAACTAGTACTCTACTAATTTAACTTAGATACTCTAATAATAGTAGAAATAGACTACTCTAGCTTTATACTAGGAGGTATATTAACTTAGGAAGATAAATAAAGTACTAGGTACTTAGTAGTCTTCTACTTATAATATCTCTCCCCTATTAAATATAATTATTTTATTTATAATAAAGAACTTTTAATAATATTATTTTACTTAAGAATATAAAGAATAAAATTAGGGAGTATTAAGAAATTTAAGGTACTTATAAATTATAAGAGTCTTAAGTACTTTATAAAGAAATAATACCTTATAAAAAAGTAGAGCTAGTGAGTTAAGGAGTTAACTAAGTATAACTTCTATTTTAAGTACTAACCTAGTATTTAAATAGTAGTTCCTAATACCCTCTTATATTAGGAGTAGAATACCTCTAAAAACTAGGATAATAATTAATAATAGGGGTAGGTAATTTAGGTTATCCCTAATAATACTTAACTTAGTAGGCTCTAGGTAGGCTATATAGGAGTTAATAATACTTAGATTTTTAATAATAGGTTTAATTTCTAGGAATTCTAGAATTATATTATAAGAAAAGATACCTAGTACTAATAAGTCTATATAGTTATTTATTAGGGGGACTATAGTCTCTTATTAAATCTCTATTTTAAGGTATAAATTATAAAGTATAAAATAAATACTCTAGGTAAGCTAGTATTTTAGGGGAGGTTATAAATTCCTAGTAATAATAATATAGACTACCTCCTAAATAAATTTAGGATAAAGTTAATATAGGAATCTTATAATTTTAGTACTATAGGTTACTTAGGGAGGAATAGTACTCTAGAGATTATAAGTAAGAGATTTTATTAATTAGGGTAGTCCTAAATAGTATAGTAGTTTATAAGAAATTATAATATATATAGAGGGGTTTATATTTAGAGGTAAATTAAGAGGAGTTTCTTAAAGTCCCTCCTAGTACTTAATTAATTATATTTTAACTTCTCTATAAACTTTATTATTAATTTTCCTTTAATAAAGGAGAGGAAGAGTTATTATTTATAAGTTATTATAAATTACTTAAGTAAGTCCCTAACTTTAGAGGAGATAAATATAATAGAGACTAAGGCTTATACTTAGTAGTTCCTTACCTACTATTATTATTTCTATAGGATACTATAATTTATTATTAATAATAGGGGGTTAAATTAAGTAAATTATTTTTAAAAGGAGTTTTATAGGTTAATAAATATAATTTACTTACTAAGTATTAAGTATTACTTATAAATAGATAATAGTATAGAGTAATATAATTAGGAGATTTAAATTATACTAAGGGCCTTTATTTACTAATTTTAGAATAATTAGGGGGACTTATTATTTATTATTTAATTAGTACTCTATAATTAATAATATAATTTTATTAGAATAATACCTTTCTTTATAAAGTATAAATATTATATTAATTTAATTCTAGTAATAAAGGAGGTTATTAGAGTACTCTCTAATAGGGAAATAGTAGCCTAGTAATTAATTAATTAAATTAAGTTAATTATAGAATTTATTTATATAAAGATAATATTTATATAGTAGAGAATTAAGGACTAGGTTAATAAGAAGTAGTTATTAGTAGAGAAGTACTAAGTAAATAATAAAGTATAATTAAATATAATTAATTATAAATCCCTATAATTAAATAAGAAGTTCTCTTAATTATATTATAAATATAAAGTAGTATAAATAATATTCCCCCTTATAATAGAACTTAATATACTAGGCTCTATATATTTAAAGTTCTATATAAATTTTCTCTAGAGAACTATTAATAACTCCCTACTTAAGTAAATTATAATAAATATATAACTACCTCCTATTATAAATAATAATAATAAGGTTAAATAGGAGATTAAGAATATTTTAGTAATAAGGTCCTACTAAGTAAGTAGAGAGTAATAAAGGGAGGCCCTTATAAAATAAGTTAAATATATAAACCTAATATAAAAGCTAATAACTATAATAGTAGAGATAGTAGCCCTAGAGTAGTTTAAGGAGAGGTATAGGGATATTATATTAAATAATAGTAACCTAGTAGTTACCCCCCCCTAGAATAGGAGGGGGGGGAGGGGGGTAATATTATGGGCTATGCCTGGATAATATTAGCCTAGGCTTTACTTGTGCTTACTTACCTAGTTCCCACCTAGTGCCCCTCTAGTGGGCCCCTACTGGGCCCCTTATGTATAGACTTTTTATTCATTATGGGAAACTTCCCTTTTCCCTCCTTAGTTCTAAATAAATAGTATTTTATGTACTCTTTAGGCTGAATAAGCCTAGGCCTAGCCCTTTATAGGACTATATAATTCCTACCTCTACTTCTAGAATAAGTTAATTCTAAATAAGCCTAGTAATAGTATTCTTAGAAAATATAATAATAGTATAATAATAGAATCTAATAATAAAAAAATAGAACTCTTAAATAAGAATTAAAATATAATATAGATAATAAAGAGATAATAAATAAATATAAGGAAATATAAAAAAAAAATATAACTCTAGAAAAACTTAATAAGTAGTAATAATCCAGGATATTTAACTAATACTAACTACTATAAGTTATCTTAAACTATAAAGAATAGAATTTACCTTTAGTAAATAAATATTTAATTATGAGCTAGGGTTTACTATAAGTACTTTATATAATTAAATATATTAACTTATTAATTATAATTAAATTATATTATAATTAGAGATATTATAATTATAAGTAGGTTTCGTAGTGATAATATAGATAAGTAGGTATAACTATATAGATGCCTTAACTATAAACTTTTTTAACTGATAACAGTATCCAACCGGCCCGCAACGGTTAAATCCGGCTATCGGATTCTTTCGGGTTAGGGATTCCCGCGCACAGACGGTATGGTTCTTAAGTGACCTCGAGGTACGTACTGCACCTGCTGAGCCCGCCCAGTCACGCCCTGCGGGGCAGCTTCTGGCCGAAGCGGCCTCATTGGTGCGGGGGCGGGCTCCCGAAGAGCCTCTCCGGAGCTGAGAGTGATCGCCTGTAGGGTAAGGCTGGGGTGTCAATCGGAACTCCTGCTAATTATTGGCAGTTATGGGGCTCGAGGTGGAAATTTTGCAGCAGCTCCAAGCTCTACCCGTAACGTCCGTCTCGTCGAAAGCTTCATCCTCCTTTGCTTCACAGTTGCGCTTCACATCTGCCGGGTTCTGCGTCGGTCTACCGCTCTTTTCTGCAAGACCCAAGACGGCCTCTCCCGTTGATTTGCCCAATACGACTGCTGCCTCACCTGCCCGACGGCCCCCTTTTGCTTGATTCTCTTGGCTTCGTTTCCACGAGTCGATCCTCCCGACCGACGGCTGCGCTGTTCGCCCTACTGCAGCCGAGAGAGACCAATTGAAGACGCGTCGTCTCTGGCGTGCTCGACTGTTCCTGCTTTAAGTCATCCAAACCATCTCGCCGCAGGTTCCCTCTTCTTGCGCGAAGGTTCCCTCGCCACGAACATGATGCGGAGTGCCATTATCCGGCCAGCAGCCGCTCATCCTCGATCCCTTTGTCGATTATGCGTGACCCTATCACGCGCCGGTCAACAGACCCGATTTCTATACACTGCCAAGCCAAACGTATCTGCGATTGTCTCTGCTCGATCTGCCAAGCTTCACGAGAATACCACGTTGAGACGGGTCGCTGGGAAGAATCGGCTGGAGAGCACGGTATCTACATTGGGCCTGCGCGAGAATGGCCACAACAGACCCGCGGGCACGAGGGCTTCATCTAAGGAGCTCCCTGACCTGGGCAAAGTTGCTGCTGCGATTGAGCAGAGCAAGCGGCGCTTCCTTTCGACGGACGGAATCCCTACTCCACAGCTCGTCATCGCAGCCTTGAAAACGTGCCAAGGCGCCGCAAATGCGATTCAACCCTATGTATCCAAGTTGGAGAATCGTCCGTCCTCCAGACTCACGGCGTCAACCGCGTCAAGCTTGCTATCCCTGGACTCGAACTCGGTTGCAGCTAAATTTGGTAGCACGTCGATCCCCTCAGTCTCGGTCAAGGATACCGTCGACACAATATCCGAGTCAGCATACGAAATTATCGCCCACCCCACCGTACCCATTAGTCCCCAGGTCTTGGAGCTATACGTAAACATCCAAGCTAGGCTTGGCAGGCCCGAGACACTTCCCCAAGTTTTCGAAATGTATGCGTCAAAGCCCAAACCCAAGGCAGCCGATGGTTCAATCACCTATATTGAGCAAAACCCAAAGCGAGCAGACAAGGCAATCGAGGCTGCTGTGGCCGAAACAGCTCTGGGGGTCGCCATCGACGCCAAGAATCTGGATGCTGCAATTGGCATCGTTGAGGCCTGCTATGCAACACAAGCATTCTACCGGCAGAAGTTTCTGCGGAAGGCGCTTCTGCCCGTCTCGGCCGTGGGTGCAGCCCCAATTGGGGTCTACGGTCTTGCCTCCAACCTGTCGGCATTTCAGAATACAATGGAACCCGTGACAGCCACCAAATTTGCCTTTATCGCTATTTTGGCGTACCTAGGGTTCACTGGCACAATTGGGATAGTAGCCAAAACCACAGTCAACGATCACATGCGACGAGTCACTTGGGCACCTGGCGTCCCATTACACCAGCGTTGGATACGCGAAGAAGAGCGCGCTGCCATGGATGATATCGCATGTGCGTGGGGTTACAAAGAGAAATGGAGGCACGGCGAAGAGGGTGGCATCGAATGGGAATCTCTGAAAGAGTACCTTGGTCTGAAGGGAATGATGCTGGACAGAGTTGAGCTGATGGAGGGAATGAGTTGAGAGGAGAATGTGTTGAGTGATCGGTCGTTCACGAGACGAGACGTGCGGTGTGGCTCACGTACCGGTGACCTTGGGCGCCATTGGATGGTAGGAGGACCAGGGAAGCTCGTCGTCGAGCTCAGGGAACCATAGGCGGTTTCTGAGCGTCGAGTCCGAACGTCGTTGCTAAGCCCCCCCCTAGTCCGGAGAATAATGCGAACTCCGGCCAATCCAAACCCACGTCGGCCGTCACCCGGGCCCGCCTACAGATCGGCAATCTACTTCTTATCCCGCGCATCTTGCCAAGAGACTGCCCAGACATCGCCCAGACAGCATCGCCATTCACATGCGGATCACCACAAGCCAAGTCGACAACGCTGTCACTGTCATCTTGTTTCAAGCGCTATTCCTAGCCTTCCTCCGCTCTCGACTCAGCATCAGTCCATCATTGGTGACAAGATGAGTTTGACGATGGATCCACTAGTTGGTGCAAAGACCGTGGGGAGATGGCGCTGGCCGTACAAACGACGGCGCAGCTGAAGTGCAGTAGCGTCTTGAGCTTCTAAACATTTCTCCCATGTTAACTCTGAGCCAATCTTGCAATCTACTTGACAAGCCTCGAGACCTTGTTCTATCCCCACCCGTCCCCAAGCCTCTGCGGGAACACACCGGGGTGGCCCTCGGGACTTGGAGGACCACGACGACCCCTGCCAGCCATCAGATAGTGATAGTGCCTCCCTGCTGCACACGCAAGCTTGGGCAAGTCCGCCCCGTCTTTGCACAACCCTGCGGATGGGGGACTTTACAAAACGAATTGTTCCTATAAAGAAGCAGAGCCTCTTGCATCACCATCTATCAAAGTGTCAATCACATCAGCGTTCTGTCATCCGGAGCATCAAGACGACATTACGACAATACACATACATAGTCACAGTACATACCCTCGACGATAAGAACACATCGCGCATCGGGAGCACCACAGTGATATACTCATTGCATACTCAACAATACGGCAGTCGCCCAAAATGGTTGCCAACGAGGAAGACTTCACGCCGTACGACCCGATTCGATGTGCACACTACGCCAGATTTGCCTCTCATCTTGACAGATGGCAATTCGATCTTCTTTACTGGCTTCTGTTTGTATTCAACTTGTTCGTCTTATTTTTGGCAGCATGGGGATATACTCGGTAAGTCACCCCGCAAAACCGTCGTATTCCACGGTCATTTCTCAAACAGTCCCACTGACCAACTGTTCAGAACATTAGACGCTGTGGCCGACCTACCTGCGACGGACTCGAAGAGAAAACAAGCCATTCGACGATGCATCTGGTTCAACCTGGGATGCGTTTGCGTGTCACTTGTAACGGTTATCATGGAAGTTTTCACTCTGATGGCTTTGCAATTCTGTGACGGAGAGGATCTAATGTCACTCTACTGGTCGACTTTCACCATGATCCAGGTCGGATCTCTTATCGCTGTATGCGGAGTCATTCTGGCTCTTGTGCACTCTCTGAGACAACGCAGGAACCCGTAAGTAACCCGATGCAACACTTGGTTTTCATCGCAACTAACTGACACAACCACAGACCCTGGGCTCTCGCACTCGGGACGCCTGTTTTGGTCATTGCAGGCCTGTTCCACTACTTCCACGGCTGCATTTCGAGAAGAATGAAGAAGGCCATCAACCACAGGAAGAGAAAGATGAGCGACGCCAACACCCTCCCAATGAGCCAAGTGTACGTGCACCCTGAAGAAGTTTTCACCGGGCGGACAGTATAGCTGCCCGATGATCGCCGCCAAGATAGAGACTATTCATGCTAATACGACTTTGCAGAAACACCATCCAAGCCGAAGCCTCTGACGAAGATGAGGGCGTTCAGGGAGCCGAGATTATCGGGCTCACAATGGACGGCGGCCCAATCATTCACTTTAAGGACGCCGTGCCTTACAACATGCCTGACTCGAGCGAAATCATCGGGCGCTGCTCCAACGACAAACCCATTGTCGTTTGCCGCCGCGATGGCTTCCAGCTGATTTACAACGGATCGGAATCCCGTGCGCCATCACCGAACCCGGTTACCAAGCCTGGAGCCAGTGGTTGAGGCGCTGCTGGGCGGCTCCGCTGCATCCCGCGGCACAAGTCCCACCCTTTTACTGGTGCGGCGAAGTCAGACGGCAAAGAAGGTCACTGTCTAGATCCTGCCAGATCGACCACTTATTCAGTGACCCCCCACGTCATAATACGCAGGCACGAACGAGCTGAGTTCCTGCAAAAGGGCACACAGATAAAAATCGTGCAACTGCTCATTGAGCTACCTACGCAATGACTGGAGAACTATGATCTCAAAAGACGCCCGTTTCCGCTTAGCAGCACGGCACAGCCTTCGTTGCCCACCGTTTTCTGCACTAACCCCTTCTTACCAAAACTCTCTTCCACCTACCCCATCTTGGATTTCTAGGTTCTCCCTTATTCTCGGCGACTTGACGGGGAGAAGCTGGTCACATTGCTCAGAGACGTGCCACATAGCCAATCAACACAGTAATCGTCCATGGACTACTGATGCGGCTGGGCTGCCACCGTACGGGCCGCCCAGGCCCTTAGCCTGGGGTGCCACGTCCTCGTCCTCGTCCTCCCGCACTAGTAAGTCAACAAGCCACTGTCACCTGACTACACCGGGCGGGCGTCGGAACGACAGTTTCAAGAAACACGGGCACTTCCAGTGGCAATGACAAACGGAACAAAGAAGTCGACCCTACTGACCGGCCTATGTCTTTGCACAACGCACAAAGAACCGCTAATCGCAAAACGGATGCCGGCCGAGCGGGATGACGATGTTTGTTCTCTTCCTTCCCACATCGGTGCCTAGTTTTCAATTTTCTCTAACGCAGAAATTCTGCATAATTGCCTTTTATTTTACGTATACTCTCTGTTGTACGGGGGTACGGGGCCTTGTGTGCGCATGGTGGTCTCCTTTGCCATCCTTCTCTACATTACACACATATACACACACACACACATACCCCCAAAAAAATATTAAAAAAAAGGCGCGGTGGGCGAGGGGGTCCGTCCTGTTTTTCTTTCCTTCATTCTTGTGTTTATGTTTATGCTCTGAATCCACATCACGGGCTCGGCGTTTTGGTAACTGCAGCGATGGAGTTTGGGTGGGAGATTGAACTATATGGAAGGGGTGTGGGGAAAAGAGAACGACGGGAGAGCGGAGGATCGACCGAATGAAGCGGTGTGTGTGAATACTGAAGTATCTGCCTGTAGATGCTGTGTGCACCTTCTGAAATCGTGCTCCCAGAGCCTCCCAAACTACAATCCACTTACTCCCTTTATTTTGCAATTTTTTTGGGTGAGGGGCAAAAGAAAAGAGTTTGGCTGAGTTCAGTCTAAGAGTATCAGGCCGCTACAAGCCAAGACTTGGTCTTTGCGATGCGTTGGTCAGCGGTTGCTCGGAAAAGTTGAACCCCTGGCTCTTTTTCGGAAACGGAGGAGAGGGGAACGGGTAATTGAGGCTGTGGTTGATTTTCACCAGGGGTGCTGTCACTAGCGTCGGCATTACTTTGTTGGGTGCAAGTATTGAGAATCGGAAATGGGTTGGTAGATATCGGGGCTCCGAGCTGGATTAAAGTTCGCTTTTTTTTCTTTTCGAAGACTACTGTTAGGTTTCTTACTCTATGAATGGCTAGCGTTAACTGGTCGTAGCCACCATAGAACAAGCGCAAAAGCCAATGGTTTGAATGCCAAGTCGTGTGGCCGCGAGCATCGTCATCTCATTATTAAGTGACGACAACGAGCAGCAGGATGAAGTCGTTCAAGCGCGCGCACGGAAGGTTACTTTGGTATGTCGGGGGAGAGATAGCGCAAAAGGACAAAAGATAAAAAGATAAATAAGTGAATAAAAGGAGGGTGAGCTTAGTATGTTCAGGGTCTGACGCCCTCTCGGTTGCTATCCAATGGATGGACGAAAACCGCGCAATATGCTGCGGGCACATGCTTCTTGGCATGGGGCCCACGGTTGAAGATTGGAAACGTACTCATGATAGCTTCGCACACACACACACATACACACACACAGAGGACACATACACAATCTACATTACTCGAAACGGGCGACGGTGACACCACAACATTTAGGTCATTGCAGGTTTACGGTTGCTCTCTTGTTTTATGGTTTCGTGCAATACAGCAGACACCGCGTCGCAGGGTGGGACGCCATGTCTCACATGTCTATCTAGAGGTATCTTGCGTGCTTTTCCTTTTTCTTTCTCTACGCCTGGCGATGATGAGGTCTTCAAAATTGGGGGGGGGTCATTATCAGTTCATGTGTAGACTCCTTGATTACCCCACCCCCTGTTCCCGTTTAACGTCATTTCTTCTCGCTGACGGTTTTCAACCCTTTTGATAGTACATTCGTGTCAAAGCTATTTCGTCTGAGAAACAGCAAAGCGAATAAATTCGCATATCATGTGCTCCATTGTCTATTGCAGACGCCCCGCCTTGCCGATTTGTAGTATTTCACCGGTGAGACGGTCGTCACTGCGCAGGACTGGCCACGACTCGCCGCCGGCCTTGGCGAGAGTCACCTCAAGTTTAGTGCCGAGAATCTTAAATGTGGACTTTTCCGTATCGATGGGCGCAAACAGAGGCACTTCGGCTGTGTAGCGCTTAGGCGGTGAGTCAGATGTAGGCAGGTCAAGCGCAATAGACCGCGACCTGAACTCGATCTTGGCATTATCCTTGACGATCTTCTTGAGGAAGAAAGAGGCGATGACGGTGGATGGGGTCTGGTAGAAGTCGCTGCGTACGCTGTCGAGCTTTTCTTCGCCGCCAGTACCTCCGGAACCGCCCTTCTTCTTGCCGCTGCCAATGAACAAGTGACGATTCTTGGTCTTGCAGCCCTCGATCTTCATGAATTGATCAAACTCAAGAACGCGGCGCTTGCAGCAGCTATATCCCTTAGAACCCTCGTGGAAGATGGGTACGCCAGGATGATGGACACAGGATTCACCGTCACGGGAAGAACCCTTGCGATAGGTAGCTGAGCAGGCCTTGCGACGGCAGGTCGCGCCATCGGGAATTTCGAGCGATACATCGTCGGAGTCGGACTCCGGAGGTGGCGGGGGAGGGGAGGGAGCGGCCTGGGCCTGGGTCTGAGAGAGGGGCTTGCGTGCCGGGGCCGGGGCCGACGTAAGCTTATCGAGGAGGGCCGCTTCGGCGGTGTCTGGCTTCTTCTGCTCGATCTTAGGTGGGAGGTCGGTTGTCGAGTGCTTGCCCGTTGTGCAGGGGGGGATCGCCATGAACTCTTCGAAAGTCAGGACGCGGGGCTTGCAGCATTTCCAGCCTGGATTGATTTGCGATTAGCCGCGGTGTCTCGTATGTTGAAGTCCATGATCGACGGGAAAGAGGCTAAACAATGGATGCGAAAGCTTCATTTGTGTAAGGAAAGGGGGGGCAATCCCTATCCCGTCACACGGGACAACGGGAACGAAGAGGTCTCCAACGATACAACGAAGTGTAAAAAAAAAGGTAAGACGAAATCGGTAGTGCGGTGGTGCAGGGTATTGCGCGTGAGTACCTTTCTGGCCTTCATGGAAGATGGGAGGGCCGGGGTGGTAGACGCAGGGCTCCTCTGCATCGGTATAGACCTTCCCGCAGCTCTGGTGGACGCACTTTTCCGCCATGGTCGGATGGGCTCGCCGTCGTGTTCACGAGTTTTGAAAGATTTGGTTTTGTTGCACTCGGGTTATTGAAAAAGCCTAACAGTCGAAAAGGCAAATTCTGATTCGACAGCTGGTGACCTTTGAGATTCGGAGGAGGAAGAATTGTCGATGGCGGGTCTGCTGGCTTGTAAATTGTCGAAAGAAGCCCCCGTAAAATAGAAGTGAGGGGTGGTCGTTGTCGTCGGTGGAGGGGTTACTATGTTCTCCAGGATTCCAGAATTTCCCAGGGGTCTTCTCTGCGATTTAGCGGCTCAAAATTATGCTGCTTCAAGCTCCGACTTACGGCGCCTCTGATTGGCTGGTATCAGTGGCTGCTGTGCCCTGGAATCCTCACCGCCTCCTTCATTGGGAGCCTCTGCTTGCAAGCTGCCATCCAATGGGAATAGTGGGGTTGGCCGAAAGAGTGGCGGGTTGCTCCCGACGTGCTGGCCAGCTCCCTGCAAAATATCGGCAGGACGGCCGGGGTGGGAGATCAGTTGGAAACATATACCTGCCCAGGGATTCTAAACGTTAGTGCGCGCCTTACGCCCACAAATTCTTGGTATCAAAGCAATTGGCCAAAACATTTGGAGCATGTTCTTCTTGTGCCTTCTCATAGAAAAACCAGCGGGAAGAACATCAAACTTTGCTTAGATATTAAAGTTATTTTCACTTTAAGATCTAGATATTTTGGGATTATTCTCTCTGATAGGCTGTAAGATAGGACTTTCTGGACATGCTACCTACCATACAAAGTTAGGATGGGACGGCACTAACGTTTAGAATCCCTGGATAGGTATACTATGGTAGATCAACTCTTTTGCTCTTTTGCCTCGGCAACTTCTGAAACCAACTCAACGGGCGTTCCCTCACCCACCCCTCCCTCACTGCTGTCCGCTCCGTCATCTCACTTCTTCAAATCTTCATTTGCTCTACGCCCCCGGTCGATGCTTGCTCCCTGGCCGCCAACCTGCAGCTCAGAAATCAGAAACTCAAATTTGCCTTCTTCGTTCTCAACTAACAGCGAGAAGAAACCGTTTCACGGCCCTTGAAGCTCCTTAGCCATTCCAGCCCCAGGGCTGCACAACATCAACACCAACTGCGTTGGTGCGTAGCAAGGCAACCGCCAGATCTTTCACCACTCAAAATGTTCGCTCCAACAAGGCGACTACTTCAACAGGTCCAGGCTTGCCGCATCACCCTGTTTTCTCGCGATGGTTGCGGTTTGTGTGTGCGAGCCAAGTCGGCACTCTCAAATGTTTGGGACAGGAGGCCGTTTGAATTCAAAGAGATCGACATCACGAGGCCGGAGGCTAAACGTTGGAAATATCTCTACGATTTCGACGTACCAGTAGTAAGTTTTATGTGAACGACAACAAGAAGGCAGAAGTTCTGAAGTTGCCTAACCCGCGTCCAATCTCTACACGGAACTCACACTTTCACTCTTCCTACCCCAGATCCACATTAGCAAAGTTGGGGCCCCTGAGGAGAACCCAGACCCGAGAGTCGTCGGCAAAGCCATCAAGCTCATGCACCGGTTCGATCCCGACCAGATCGAAGTCAAGATGGACCAGGTTGAGGACAACTAAGAGGAACCTTTGCACGCGGCCGCAAATATTTTGGAATCTCTTGGCCGGCTTGGCTCCGGCCAAACAAACATAGCCTACTGCGTATACACCCTCCTGATTCTTCTTTCACCCGCCGCCAAACTCGTCGGTTAGTATGATCCACCCTTGGCCTGCTTCGCCGCTCCGCGGGCTATGCTGAGAGACTCGGCCACTGTGTACTGCAATGCCGTGTAGTCCGTCGCTACGCTGATCATATCGAAACCCTTGTCTCCGAAGAACTTCGACTGCTCGCCGCTCGTGCAAAATATGCCGGCCTTCTTACCCGCCTTGTGGGTTGCCTCCAAGATACGGTCGATAGCGTCGCTCAGCTCCTTCTTGATGACGCCGTCAATGACCGGATGGCCGATGTTATTTCCTATCAACCGATCAGATTCTTCTACAACGGACTACCCCGGTGCCAGAGATACTGACCAAGATCAAAGGGCCCGATGAACAAAACATCAATGCCCTCAACCGCGGCGATGTCATCGACCGAGTTCAGAGCCTCCTGCGTTTCAATTTGGACCATAGTCAACAAGCTGTCATTCGCTTGTTGGAGGTACTCCGTCATGGACGGCGCGGGGTTGAATCTCTCCATCGCCAGCGGTGAGCCGAAACCACGTCGTCCCCATGGCGGGAACTTGGCGGACTGAACAAGGTCCTTCGCTTCCTGGGCGGTACGCAATAATGGGACGAGGATCTCGTAGTCCGTCAGTAGCGCCCCGAAGCTTTCCTATCGAGGCTGTGAATCTTACCCCATGAGCACCACAGTCCAGTGCACCTGTCGCGTGACGTTAGTGAGGTTCTGCAGCTGAGATCGCATCACGGTGTATTTTACGCTTGACCATCCAACCCTGCATATCTGGTATTCTCACAATTGGCGATACGCCGGCAGCGGCGATTGCGGGGACCGCATCATGCATAGCCGCATCTGTCATCACGACTCAGCTCGGTGTTTTCTGACAACCCCGACGACTCCATTACCGTCAATGTTTCCGTGTTCGCAGTCGACCAAGACCCATTCCGATCCGGGGCTTCTGGCGAGGGCTCGAGAAACATTGGCACCAGGGATCATCTGCCACAGACCCAAGCTTGGGACGGCGCCCTTGTTGAAGGCTGTGCGAAGCCTGTTGGCTGCCTGCATTGCTGACATGATGGCCAGTGGTATACTGGATAAGAATTGCAAATGATTGATTTCGGTAGATGAGTTGTATGTCTCAACGCGCGAGAGTCGTGATAAGATATATCTTCTGTCACAACGTTTGTCTAGGAGCTTGATGGTATGGCCGAGTTACTACTACGCCCTCCGCCCTATGTCATATGCTGGGGCGGGGTCTATCATTGATGGCCGGTTGGGCTGTCAGCGGCTTTGCGGCTGTCAGACGTATCGGCAGCCCGGGAGATAGCCAGGCGAGCTGAGGAACATGATCATGTCCTGCCCATGAACCCCATGAAACATGTTCGGGGTGGCGGGGTAAGGTTAGTTGTGATTGGGGGTCAAGGCGAGAAAACGTGGGGAAATCTGGACAAGGGCGGGGCGGGCAGAGGACTTACTTGCTGTCCGGTCACGGATCGAAATCCAAGTGAAGGCGCCGTTCCCTAGAACATGGTAGTCTTCCGATGGGTCCAAAGTCAATGCGCTGCACTTTGGTGACTTGCTCTTTATTTTGTTGGACGTGAGATATCTATGTACATCCCAATGACGCAAACTGAAGCCTGGCGCCATGTATTTCATTGACTTACTCCTTAGTTGGGCATGCGTACGCCCTCTCTGCCCTAGACTTTTGTCTATTTTTGCGCTGCTTATGAGCAGATTCCCTAACGTAAAAACAAATTCGTTGCGGTCTGTCGGTGGTCCTGAGGGTGGTTTCTTTCGAAACAGAACCATGTTGTGTCAACAGCTGCCTCTCCTCCAGCAACGCTTGTTGCCATCGTTTCTGATGCGCTTGTGGCTGACAACTTCTTAGAAGAATGCAGCTGGATTGTTTCAGTGAGTGACGTAGCCGCTTTACGAAGGCGATGGGGATCGGTCCTGCATTGTTGAGTGCCGTGACCCTTCGCCCCAACCTCATGCTGTCAAGATTACTAGTCTTGAAGACAGCTATGCAAGATATTTGTAAGTGAGCCCGACCAAAGACGTTCAAGGCGGTAACGTACCCGAGGTAGTCCTCCTTGATGCTGCCAATGGCCCACATCTCACCGACTTCAGTTCTCGTGCCAATTACCTTGACACGTACATGCGTTCCCGGCTCAATGATTGTGTCTTCGTTGTTGGTAAACTGTGGCGGCGTAGCATTCGGGTCCCACTTGATCTCTGAGGGAATCAGCTAGAAAAGACGATCCGAAGTTAGTCATTGAAGAACTGCCTGGCTAGCGTGGAAGCGGTGACCTACATGAGCTGACACGAAGAGCCGTAGAGGCCCTGCCTGGGCGAAAAAACCCTGATGATTGACCGAGTATACCACAGCGTCAACCTAGATCATGTCAGAATCCGCTTCCCGACAAAGCCAGGCAGATTGGTAGCATTTACCGTCTCGCCCTTGAAAGGCCGCCACACCACAGCGCGGTAGCCAACAGTGAACTCTGCCAATCCGCTTCCCGGGAGAATGCGACCCTCCGAGATGTCGAAGGTGTCCATGATGGAAATGATGTAGTAGCTGCCGGCACAGGTTCCCTCTACGTCCTTCAGAAGCTTGCTCGTCACCAGCTCATGCATATTGCGCCCGAAGTACGAAGGATGCAGGGTGACCCTGCGCTCCATGTTGTAAAGAAAAAACATATTGGCAGTGGACGCGCTTCACTGGAGCCTGGAGAGTCGTCGCGAATATCTGCTTGTCGGTCACCGTGACTTCTTCGCACGATGCCTCAGCGAACTTTTGATCGCGCTTGCAGCCTGTGGAAAGACGTGCGACAAGTTGAATTCTAGAATCGAATTTCGGTTCGGATAGATGGCGACGCGGTTGGACTCGATGTGAAGGAAGGGAGTCGAGGCGCAGCTTCCAAACGTTGACCCTTTACCCAGGACGAAGGCAGCAAGCACGTGGGATATCGTCGCGTGTTCGCGTCTCGAAAAATAGGCAATGCGATGATACGAAACGAGAGAAATTCCGAGACTGGTTGAGTTCTGGCGTTGCCACGAACGCGCTTCAGCCAGGGTGGATGCGCCGTCGTCGTGGGACTCGACGGTTGAGGCAAGAAGTTGCACAAGACGAGGCTGAGAGGTCCTCGAGCACGATATTCGTCCACCGACGTACCTAAGGTACCTCATGGAAGACTTGGATGTGGCTCCTCGATTTTCGGCCTTGTCGAGCCACGTTCCAGCCTCAGGCACTTCAACAATAGGTGCATCTCCAGACTCCAGCCACGGCAGGACCCACCTCTTTCCTCATCCGACCGCGCCTGCGCCAAAGTGCGCTAGCGCGCGAGACAATCATGGCTCCCCAGAGGCCGGGGTAAGCGCGACGTCCGGGAGGGAGGGAAAGTCTGAATTGAGTGCGAAGTCCGATTGATGGACTGTGACAGAACTCCGGGATTGGTTGTAGGATAACAGTGTGCAGGCTGGAGAAAGAGCGGAGGGATGCGACAAGGTGGCGCCATCAACGGCGGAAACCGCAACCCTAAAAGCTGTGCCTCTTGCCCGTAATGAGTTGGGAGGTGATTGAGGGCTGTTTCCGGCCCTAAAACCTGGGTGATTAACTCTTGCGCTCCTCCAAACTGCAACACGTCGTTTCACGGTCGGTCGCAAGCCTCTCCAGCCCCCAATCGCGCTCACACGACAAATCCACGGGACAGGATTGGGCGAAGCAAGTCGTACGTTCGGTGCATGCATCTGTAGTGGTTCTTAGTGGACTCAACCCCCCGAATCCCCAGTTAGAAGCCGCTTTAGTCGCCTTTATCGACTGCTGGAAACTCGGCGGTTCTTCCCCTACGGATCCCCCCGAACCGCTGCAAAAACGCGCTCCCAGCGGCCCCACGGCCTTCCACTTCTGCGCCGTGGTGTGGGACACATATGAACACCATTGCAACCCTCTCCGGAACACGACGGCATTCCTTCAATTTCCATCGTCCCCCAAGGCTCTAACATCGCCAACCCGCCATATCTCCGACGCCGACGCTATTCGACACTGAAGGTCATCGTCGTCATTTGGAAAGAGTAGCCGATCAACCATTTTATTCGATCCTTTTTCTGACGATCTCCTGCGGCTGGCTCTCGCCCCTGCAGCCTTGCGACGGTCCTGCAGGAAACCTCGGCTTCTCATCACCTGCCTCGTTTTGGCTTAGATCTCAACATCTTCTAATCTTCAACGCCGCAAAAATGTCGCTCGACCTGGAAAAGCATTTAACCTTCGTGAGTATCTTGGCAAAGCCTGCGAAATGTGCTCTTTTTCAAGTTGCTAATGTATTCCAAGTATGGGGCGTACCACCATAATACCGTCAACATCGGCATTCATATGGCATGTGTGCCCATCATCCTATTCTCAGGATTTTGTCTCGTACGTGGTCAATGGGACAGTGATTGACTTTCAACTTCATGAGCTCAACCTTTTACTAGGCCACCAACACAGGAACCCTCATCCCACTCCCCAGCTGGCTCACCGTTCCGAACCTCGAGCTCAACTTGGGAACCTTGGCAGCACTGACCTGGGGTGGGTTGTACGTTCTTTTGGAGCCTGTTGCCGGCACACTCCTCGCTGCCATCTGCTTGGCCGCTACCGCGGCTGGCAACTCTTTCAGGGTTGAGAACCCCGATCTGACGAACAAGGTCGCCATTGGGGTTCACGTTGTTTGCTGGATCTTCCAGTTCATCGGCCACGGCGCCTTCGAGGGCCGTGCCCCTGCTCTGCTAGACAACTTGGTTCAGGCCGTCTTTTTGGCTCCTCTCTTTGTCTGGCTAGAGTTCCTCTTCAAGCTTGGGTACCGCCAGGAGCTCAAGGGCCGTGTTGACAGGGCCGTGGAGAAGGAAATCGCCAAGTTCAAGGCTGCCAAGGGCAATGGCGAGGTCAAGAACGGCAAAGCTCAATAGTCAAGGAGCAGACCAGCCAGCGACAATCCTCACCATGGTATTGCGAACCAAGCGCACACGTTCAAAATCTTGCTATAGGCGCTAGTCCAGGACCAACCACGAAGTCGCCTGTCCTCGGGCATTATTGAAGGTATGGTAATGAAGATATAAGGGGAAGAAGCGGCGGTTCAACGGAGAAGTCGGCGGGATACGGTCCCGCAGGCAGCATGGGAGCATCGGGCAGGCGCCATCACCTCACGCGGCTTAGTACACAGGGCGGAGTTCTTTCATCAGATACCAATTTGAGCTTACGCGTATACAGATTGTCAAGCACTCGATCTGTATCTTGGCTAAGTCATGACACTTGCCATTGAGAGTTTTTCACAGGACCCTTGCGCGTCGCTTGCTTTAGGTCATGATTCTATTTTGGAAGAGAACGGAGGCTCTATCTGTCTATGTCAATTGCAGGAAAATGCACGATAGTAGTACATAGTTAAATAGGATGAAGCATTCACTCACCAACATGTCTTCTCACTCGTTCTCCTACTTCATCGGCCGTTGGTATCAATTCCAATTCCATCGCGCGAGCATCTTGACAAACGAACGAGCTAGCGTCAGAGACGACGGAGTCTGTACGAGCGTCTGGCCGGGCAGTGTTGCTGAACAGTCTCTTCAGACCAGTGAATTCAGCGGACTTCAAGGGAGACTCTTTGGCTGACGTGTTTCGACCTCGAGATCTCAAGTTCGTAAGGGGCTGAGGCTTTCGACCCCTCCGGTCCGGAAGCGGCGCAGTCGGCGGGACTGGAATCTTGGGAACATCGTCCGGTCTGTACGGGTTTTGGCCTTTTCGGGGTCGTTTTTCCTCGTCTCGCCGCTGCTGGTCGTGTCCATACAAAGCAATGTCGAACCCACCATATCCACCTTCCCGCTGCTCCCAGTACGCTCGAGGATCCACGTCCATGCGTCTGCCCTTCGGCACAGCCTCGATCTTCCTCTCCTCGCCCACCTCATAGACACCATGCACGCTGGGCTGTTGTTGGTGAGGACGCTTGGGCTGCTTTGCGGGCGAAGAAGCGAGTAGATTTCGAGGATGCGGGTGGGCTCCGCGATCACCCAGTGGAACGTGAGCCGATGACGGTTGAATAGGTAGGTTCCCAGGGAGCTGATTTCCCTGCGATGTTCGCCGAGCTCGTTGGATCATGGTCTGCTCGTCCCTGTGCGCATTAATCTCGAGGCTCTTCTGCCTCTCCTCCTCCTCCCTGCGGCGTTGAGAGCCGTATTTCGCATGAAGCGACCAGGAGCTGTAGACGCGGCCCTTGGTCTGGACTCCGGTCTGCGCAGCATCCTGGCAGTCCCGACAGAGTTCTGGCTTGGTGTTAGAGAGAGCAAGGTTGGCCTTGTTGCAGGGCTTGCTGCCGCGTCCGCAGAAGCGGGCTATGAAATGTTGGAAGAGGGACTCTGGTCCATATCTCAAGGTCTTCCGGCACGTCAGGGATCGCCGAGAGCTGTGGCCACATTGGTATGTCACGACTCTATGACACATGACTTTCCACGCCTTATCAGCTTTGGTAGATGGAGGCTTTGCAATTGTGTCAACGTTGCTAGTGAGTATACAGCTGCGTCGGGGTCAGCTGATGAGGTTTCGTGCTGTTTGATGTAGCTTGTTGTCGATTCTGGGAGTCTCTCAGATCTGTTGCTTTTCCATGTTTACCGAGGACCTTGAATTGTATATAACATTTACTTCTTTCTCATCGCTTCCGTGGCAATGGCTTTCGAATAAAGGCGTATGTGCCTGAACTTACCAACTTGTTCCCACATAATATCTTGTCCTGTCTTCAGCATGGACTAAGTATCAACCAGTCGTTCTTTGAAAAGCCCGTGACTACTGTTTTGTTCCAACCTATTCGTGCGACTTCATCAAAGTCTCCCCGGATTTCTTTTTGCAAGTTCGTGGACAATCCTTTGTTGCGCAGCGATAACCAAAGGGCTGTATTACGAGTTTCATGTACTTTGTGATTTTCTGCCGAAACTGAGAGTTTCTGCACCACGTTATCCTGGCTTATAGCCTGAATGACAATATTTTCATTTCTGTGTCTTATCAAAGAAATCAATGTTGTAAGAAAGAAATCGAAACTTCTTTATTGTGTCAGAACCTCCGGGAATCAAGCTCAGCTTATATTGGCTGGACTAAAAGTAATTGACCAGTCTTTATCATAGACAATTCACTTTCTAACATAATTCTTCCCTCGTTGTTCTGTATTTCATGCATGATGTCTTGAATCCCTCAGTATATTAATACTCATAATTTATAAAATACTACTCTTTAGACCATAGATACTCTCAATGTCCCTTCTTTGGCCCTTTGTCCGGCCTATAAAACGTGATCAGAGGCCGAATGAGACCGCTGAGTGAGGCATGATGGTCGTCGTTTGCTTGGGTGGATGGGTGGGTAGGTGGCCATGCTGCGCAACATCGCACTCGGACTGGGGAAGGCATCCATCCCAAATTTCCTACGGGAGAAGCACTTCAGGTTGCATTGAGACTCATAAGTGATTAAGGGAGGTGATTTCATATATCTGACAATCTCATCGTGGTGCAACGTGCAGTACTCCAGCTATGTCACGAGGTAGCATGCTGATCTTGAAACTTCCAACGTCTTGATACCTCATTTTCACTTCAGATGTCTGTCATCGCACCCCTAGGAACATACTTGACTCCCCCTAAGCACCGCGGGGACGAAAACGAACTGTTCTGCGCATCCTATTTCTCTGATGACTGATTTGCGTAGCTGGAAACTAAGGGGACTGTCACTGAGCGATCGATCGAGCAGAGCATAGAACTTGCTCGATCAATTGTTGCCGATGTCCCGGCTTCTACGGTTTAGCTGCGAGACGTTTCGAAGTTCAACGACCCATCCCAAGTGCCTTCGTCTCGAAGATTTGAGATGCTTCATTGTTCTCGTCATCTGTCCCCACTGGGATTACCAAAAGTCGTCGACAAGATGCAGCCGAAAGCTCCTCGTACGAGTCTCATCTTGTCGTAGAGTCAGGGGCTTGTTGCGACCTTGACATTGAACAAAATCCAAGAGGAATCGTCCGGCTGCGGAAACGCAAAGATGGGAATGGCCTGTCGAAGAACACCTGGGTGACGAGTTTGGTCTCATCGGCGAAGAAATGGGTGTTCTCCTAAGTCATGTTGGGAATACCAAGTCGAAACCTGCTGGCTCCAATGAGAAAGAGGGGAGACAAGGATGCAAATCAAGTCCGAGACGATCATCAAGTCGAATACCGCAGGGCTTCTTTCACACAGAACCGAGTTTCGCCCTTGGAAGTTGATCAGGGTCATGCGCCTTCCCCCTTCGAAATGAAATGTCTCCCGTCAACGTTCACGAGCCAATGATCAGCCCCAGCTTCCCACCCTCGATCACCGCTCTGCCTTGGCCAAGACCGGGAATGAAATCTTCTCATTCGGGAATGATGATGAAGGAGGCCGTGAATGGCTTGATCAAGGTGTGTTGCCGTCTGTTGCAGACGTGTTAGTTGATCTGGCGTTCCATCCACGAAGAAAGACGTGATGTTGGGAAGGATCTCCGCTAGCTGTGAACAGGACATTCCCACAAGGCGGGACATCCCTTTCCCGCTATGGAAGGAGCGGACCGTCACGTAGCGCAAGGCACATCCAGGAAGGCTTACCGCGAGCAACGGAAAAAAGCAGGGCGGGTCCACGTGTAGCAGAGACGAGAGGAATGTCGGGGTCAGCGTCTTGACGCTGGACGCAAGGGACCACACAAACTGAAGTGAAAGCGCCCGATCAACACAGGATGCAGCCAAGGCAGCCATGGCCAGGTGCAGCAGCGCCATCATGAAAGAAACGAACAATTCCCGCATATATGGGGCATTCCCGGTGGTGGCTATCACCACAGGTGATTTGTCTCTGGTTCTTTTGAAACACTTCCAATGGAATCACGGCCTGTTCAAGCTACTCGGTGTCGTGTTCGCTCCGCGCGGGCCTGGACCCGAGGCCGGTAACGATCCCGGAATGCGGTACTTCTTGTCTGTTCGCCCGGACAAAGTGCAGTCTGCGGCTAACATCTTGGATAGCATCATTCTCAGCCGCACGAAATTGCCAATTAAAGGGGAGTGGTTCACGTAGAAGATACACGAACATGAACTTCACGGAGAAGGCGGCCGCCTGGCACATCTCGGGCTAAAATGACCTTCGTTAGTTCATCTGAGAATTTTGTGTACGAAGCAAGGGGAAAAATGGGATGTAACCTCTGAATGAAGCAGAACATCAGCAGAGCATGCCACAAGTAAGTGTTGCAAACCCTTCTCTTGGCATGTCATTCTTGACTCTCAGGTTTTGCTGGCTCGAGGTGACAAATGCGGAAATGACGTTGTATTCCTTCCTAATGCGCACAGTCGATGGCGCGGCTGCAACAGGCCGAAGTTATCATGTCCACCTACGTACATATGGGCAAAATGTCTCATCACCGATGAAAGGGGATGAGGTCGTCTTTATTCGCTATGTTCTGACACGACGTCCGATCGAGCCATGGAGGTCAGAGTTCATTCCTCTCACAGGCTCGCTCGTTGTTGAGTCAGTCGAGGAGCCCGATAACCCATCAGAGCCTTGATTTCTGAGCTTTGGCAGTAAGTATGAACTCAGTTGACCACGAGAGACTATTACGTGGTTTTCTTTCGGCCATCGAAGATCGTCCCTTTCTTTCAGCCCTTACTCTTACTGACTTACAAGACCATCCCCGGTTCTGCCTTGGTATCAATAGAGCTACTTCTGCCTAGGCTTCCAATGAAAACACATACAAGCCGCTTGTCAGATACCTTAGGCAAAGTGGCTCAGCCTCAGGATCTCATTCCGACTACGAGATCCTTAATGTCTCTCCTGGTCGATGGCGAGCTATTGCGCAAAGATTCGTGTCCTCAACATCACCGCTGTTCATTCATTTGGAGAGGGAAAAATATGTATCGAGGTCGGCCCGCGACCGCCTCTTGCCAAGTTTGAATTCTTGAGTATGCCCATATGGCCAGAGGCTGTCGTATGATTTGATGGTTTTCAGTGAGACCACCGATCCCTCAAGAAGCTGTCAGTTGTCACGTTTTCCTTCAGCTCAAGCCGCTTATGCATGGGCGGCTGGAACGGGCAAGGCCTGGAATGCAAGCTACCCGTTAGGGAGAGCGAGAAAGGAGGTAAGTGGAGGCTAAGAGGCTGGTTGGGCTGAGACACAACAGACCCATTGTTTTCTTCAGTGCATACGTAAAAAGTATTTACAGAACTGACTACTATTTCCAGACGAAAGCAGAGACTCCATCCAGCCAAGGACACGAGGCACACGCCGTGGTAAGAGGCTCAAACCATATTTGAACAAATCTATCCAACAGAAACAGCCTGAATAAAAAGGCTTTGGATGATCTTGGCCAGCGTTATCAGTGTTGCCGAATGCCGCAGAACTCATACCTCAATATCACATCATAAAAAGGCGTGGTGGGCGATTCAACCGGTGATCGGCGGCGGGAGCAACGGTGAAGTCGGAATGCGCTGACTCTGATACCAATATCATCCCCGCAAACGTCATGACAATTTCGGCCGAGATCTTCGGGTTGTCTCACCGAGGGGTATGAGTGCATATGGAGATTCGCGCCTTTCCACGGGGAGTCGAGCCTAGGCGGAAATTGTGAGCCCCGTGGGCTACATTCCTACTCCCGTTCGCAGAGATGTGTAGGTCCAATGAGGATTCATGGAGACAAAGATGTTACGTCCCTGCACATGTGGATGTGTCTTGCTTTTGAGTTATCCATCAGAGACACGAGGGACGGATGGAGAAGCTTACGGTCCAGGACACCATGATTCCATTGGTCAAACTTCGTGAGAGGGGCTGTCAAAGGCGCATGGACTGAGA
Organism: Colletotrichum agaves; assembly: GCA_036785465.1. NCBI lineage: Eukaryota > Fungi > Ascomycota > Sordariomycetes > Glomerellales > Glomerellaceae > Colletotrichum > Colletotrichum agaves. The sequence continues at coordinate 24,423 of JAXISO010000207.1, forward strand.
CTCCCGCCCTCCCTAGACCATCTTGGCTAGAGCCTAGCCCTAGCCTCAGGGTCGAGGGTCCAGCGGCCGGCAACTTGGTCCGATGGTGGGGGGTTTGAAAGCCGCGACTTACACAGCAGGAAGAGTTTGTGTTGTGATATGCCTCATTAGGAAATACTCCGTCGCCTTCACGAGGATGACATGCTGGGCCGGTGGACGAACGTGAAGTCCACGTTCAGAAATCCAGCTCCCTTGGCGCCACCGGGCATGACGAAGGCATAGCGACGAAGACGGGAAGTAGAGTAGACGACATGTGAGGAAGGCAAGACGACGAAGGGAGCTCCAAAGGTAGGGAACCATGACCTGACGAAATATAAAAGGCTTCATCTTCCGCCGTCCAAGTGATATGTTTTCCTCAACATCACACCAAGCCTTCACTACAGGATAGTCAGCCACTTCATCTTCACCTTCAAGTCTTCGGAACACTCTACCGCTCTTCTTAAACCAAACACATCTTTAAAACCCCTACCATCAAAATGAAGTTCTCCGCTGTCACTCTCGCCCTTGCCGGTGCTGCCGTCGCCAGCCCTATGGCTGTTGAGGAACGTGAGATCGAGGCCCGCGCTCTGCCTCTTTTCTCCGTCCTCCCGCCCAGCCTGGTAAACTCTCTTCCTGCCGGCTTAGCGCTTCCTTCCATCCCCAACCTTCCGTCAACCGGCGGCCTACCTATTGCGCCTGGCGATGTTGTGCCTGCCGTGACCGCCCTCATCCAGAGTCTCCTCGTCACCATTGCCAACCTCCGTAAGTAGCAGCTCACAACAGGCGATACTAAAACCAAAGCTGACGCACATCTCAGTTCAGGGCCTTCCCGGCAACACGCTGCCCATCCCCGGACTTGGTTCCTTCCCTGGCGTCCCGGGTCTCATCCCCGTCGCCCCGACGGTCCCAGTCGGTAGTCTCACCCCCGAGCAACTCATCGCCTTGACCGCGGCTCTCCAGAGCCAGATGGGCAACCTTACTGCCGTTGGCCCCAACCTGCCCATCGGCGGTCTCCTCGGCGGCGGCCTCAACCAAGACCAGCTCGCTGTCGTCAAGGCTGCCCTAGCCAATGCCCAGGCACAGCTTGCTCCCATCCTTGCCACCGGTACCGGTGCTCTTGCTAACCTTGGTAGTAAGTTGACATGGTCAGAACTGAAAGACAAGGCGTAGACTAACCATTCCCTTCAGGCCTCGGCGGTGCTCTGCCCGGCGGTGTTCCCAACCTGACCAACCTCCAGGGCGCCCTGACCGCGCTCGGCCCAGTTATCGCGCTCGTCACCGGCCTTCTCGGTCTCCTTACTGGTGGCCTTCTTGGCAACCTCCTCGGTGGCACCGGTCTCGGCATCTAAGCTGACAACCGTCACAGCCGGGACTCTCATTTCGAGCAGGCCAATTTGCATTCGACAGTGTTGGAACTTTGCACACAACCCATTGAGAGTCTCCGGCTTGGCTGGTAAGGCCAAGCATTCCGATGCTCGGCTTTTAAACGATCACCCAAACTTCTAACACGCGGCTCTGGACAGCAAGAGCTTCCGAAGACTTTCGAAGACTACTACTCCTGTAAGAGTTTCAGCGGCTGATCGTTCATCATTTGGGGACTTTCAAAATTGTTGCGGGCACAGACCGAGTCCCAGCGGCTCCCTTTCGCCTCGCGTTTTACCTGGAATTTTCTTTTAATCATTTCTTACAATGAGCATCTTCTCTTCTTCCTTGTCCCCATCTAGACAGCGAGATCTAGACATTAATAAACAGTCAATCCTTACTACAAGAAAATCTTCATTTGAAAAAGAAAACGTGACAGAGTGTCGGTGCAAGATCTCCCGGGCTAACAAGCTGTAGTCATTGAAATTAAGTTTATGGAAAGAGCCTAATGAAGGGTCCGGACAAACTTGGGGAAGCCAGTGTAGAGACCATGTTTTCTCTCGAATTTTCCGTTTGTTTCAGGCTCCTTCAAGTTCCAGGACTGTCTTTCATCCACCACTGTGGCCTTCGTCTGATCTGGCAGTGATGTGCTAGCTCAAGAACGAGTTTGAAGACGTTGGGACGAACGTCGTTTACAACGTTCGGCTATTATTATCCGTCTCATACATGCATCAGGTATGCTACAATAGACGCTATGCAAATATAGGTACGTCAAGCGTTCCGCAGTGGGTCCGATCTAATGGGTCACGCCCTAGCGATATATCATCATCGAACCTTCCCCCACGATCGACCTTCCTCCAGCCACTTACCAAGGCGGCGCGCGTCGGTCCAGAATACGGCTTGCAGAAAACAGGGACTGCTGCGTAAGGTAGAGACGATCGCAAATATGCCACCACATCTATCTGAAATCCGACTTAGCTGCGGAGCCCCTGGAAGGTACCTTCTGCCATCCAAGCATACTATGTACAGGAGGCCGTTCGTTCGAGCCCGCCGAGAATGGTTCCATGGAAGTTACCGTTGCCGCAGACATTAGATCATGCATATCGGCGCAATCGCAGCATCTCCCCGACGCCAAAAGGGCCTTGTACAATAAAAACTAAAAAAAGGGACCCTGACGCAGGCGGGTTTAGTGCCTATCGGCGTCCCAGGAATTGCTCCCCGCGTCCGCGGCCGGCTGCGCCCCCAATCTTTCCCCCCTCCGGCGGGCTGCGTTTCCCCACACAGTTGTTTGTACGCCACGTACGGCCGATGACGATCGCTTGCCGTACCTAGTGCTCGCGGGTCGCATAACCGAACCACGGATGATCCGTACATACGTGCATCTCTTGGAGCGGTCCAGTTTTCTGGTGTAATAATATTCTTGCTTACCTCGCCGTACTCTTTGTTTCGGGACCCGGCCGCAGGCAGGTCTGTCCATTGACGTTCCCCATTTCTCCCAACATGATGTGCAACGCCATGTCAATCATTATCCCAATCCACAGAACCATCACGTGTCCACCGCATGATTGGGATGGCTTTGTAACATCACTGACGAAATGTTTCGCCCGTTCCTTTACCTATGGATGGTCATTGCCTTACCCTTCAGCGTCGCACCTGATGAAGGAAGGGATAGGCTTGCTTCTGCCTCTGCTTCTCCAAAGATCGCCGGCGTTTGACTGGCTGTCCGGCCATCTCGGCTCCAGGACGCCATCAGACCACCTGAGTGGGCGACGCTCTGGCTCCTGAGAGTGTCGAGTGAAGGAGCGAATGGTGGGAGAAATTAAAAGAAAAGATAAAGAAAAAAAACGGGGGGTGGAAGCGAACGTCACAGAAAAGGGGAAGAGTGTTTGACGTACACACAAACACTCAGAGTAGCTCAATGTAACCAGGCCCCAATACTAGTGCCCCTCCTCATGCTACTTGTTCTACACTACTACGTACATGCCTGTTCCGTCAAGGACTGCGGCGGGCGCTACTGGAGACCTCCGGGCGGTGGATGTGATGAAGCAGACGAGTAGACGCCGTCATCGTCCTGACTGGCGCATCGACAAGCTTTCGCATCCCTTGTGTCAGAGGGGTGGGCGGTGGCCTCATTGGTGAAATCATTCTCGAGGGATGGGTGGATGAGTCTGGAATACCCTACCTAGAGTCCTAGACGGATACTTTTTGGAACCTAAGTTTGGGTCTGGCAGGTCGAGCTAAGGCGAGCTCTTCCTAAGCTGAGCTGGTTAAATATGTCCTTCTCGACCCTGCGTCCTCTTCGACAACATTTATTGTTTGATAACTTCGCATTCACATAACTACACTATTGCAAACATCATAGCAAACAACACCACATATTTTACAACTACATCACTATGGATTCCGGAAAGACTTCGAACGCCCCGGTCTCTCCTACCTCTGGTCGCAGACGTGTATGGCACTCTAACACCCCATCGCCGTTGAGAATGACGTAGCTAAGAAGAACCCCGCACAGAGCTCTGGCACTCTTTTCCAAGGTCTTATGGATCAGAAGCGCCATGACGGTACCGCGGTTCGTAGGCAGTCAATGACCGATTCGAAGCCGCAGCCAGGATTCATCGGACAGATGTGGCAGAAGTAAGCATGAGAGATCTTACATCCTTCGTGTGGTCACGACTGACAGGCTTGCAGCTGGACTCGCGGTCCTAGCCCGCCGAAATGAAGAATAACGACAGCACATGAGCATACGATTGGGACGGACACAGGAAGCGTTTAACACAAGTCCTTTGTGACTTTACATGTAATCTATCACGGTGTTGGTATGAGTCTGAACAAGACTGTAGCTATTCATTCGCAGTAATAGAATATTATGAAGCAAGGTACCATTTCAACGCTCAGTATGGTTTTGAGCAACGTAGCCTCCCAAGTTATTGGTCTCACCTTGCAGCTTCTCTTAATACATCACGTTATTTCAATATAGGCACTGTTGCCTGTGCCGTTATCTCAATACCCCAAACGGTGCATAACACGGTAGATCACCTACCACTTTGTGCTGACGATTCGTGGAATAATGATCAAGCAAAGTGAGGAATAAATGAAGCTCACTTCTATTGCCCATGCCCAAAGCAAACGAGTTGTTCTGCGGTACCATAGGTATCACGACAAAGGTCAATCTCTATCAACACGTTACTGGACCACGTGCACGATATGGATTTGAGAACAGGTTTGGAGACAAATGTCAGGCTTGAATTTTGGCTGTACAGGACTATAATTAGATGTAGAGAATCGAAAGGCATCTCTCTGTGCACAGAAACCCCCCACCTGCTGTCCCCCACTGCCATTTATTCCGTCGCAAAGTCCCCGAAACTGAGATCGAGCTAGAGCTATTTTCGACGGCCACATATGTAACCGTCTCTGGGAGACGCGACCAGCCCAAGCCCTTCGAAGCCACCTGGCTTCCATTCCAAGCGTTGACCCCACGTATTCGGCGTCCGACCAGAGTCGAATGATGGCGTGTTGTCGTGGGGTAGATCCTCCTCGGCCTAGTCCGAGATGCTGGCTCCGGAGCAAAGTAGCCTCTGCCGCGATGGGGTCGTTGGTGTTTGGCAAGACGACCCCGGCATATCGCTCTTACTATCGCGCTTATCTCCTTCAGAAAGGATCCCGCCTGAACGGCACATAGATAAAGCAAGACGCAAGACGAGTCGTTGTCTCTACCCCCGTCTGTCATTCCACGACAGCGGTTGTGTCACTCGATCTTTTCAACAGTCGACCAATGACAATATGCGGCGGCTTTACCGCCCACTCGCTCGCACATAGCCGATTGCGGGAGAGAGAGGGCGGAAGTAATCCAGTAAATGTAACACAATATTTGGATAACACATTTGAACACAATATATTCCCCAGCGCAAAGGAGTCTCGAAGAAACGTCAATGGCATGGGTAGGTCTTTGGCGGCAATTTCCTGAAAGGTCTTCCGCCAAGTTCGGTGCTCGACAGCAGTCGACCTGATCAAAGTTTGTCAGGAAGTGCTGGGGAGAAAGCTCCCGACCGGACACGCAAGATCAGACTTGTGAAAGTCTTCCCTATCGACGCACGTCCGCCCTCGAGAAAGGAGGTAATATCGATAGCCAACGCAGGCACATCAATAACCTTCCGCGTCCACGCTCGAATCGAGCGTTCCAGGACATGACGCCAGCTGGCGTCAATGGTTTGCCAGGGGACTCCAATCTGTTGGAATCAACCGCACCGGCTCACCAGGTTCGACCCTCAGTTAGGCACATACTGAGGATCGAGGCCTTTTAACGTCCTGCCCAGGACATAACGCGGGGTGGTGGCATCGCAACAAGCACACAGTATGCTTGTGTTTTTCTGGAGCGGCGACAGCCTTGTTGCATGTAGGAAACAAATCAGAGGCTGCTGACCGAATGAAAAGCTTCTTGCCTCTCCCCGTATGCTTTATTTCGAAGTCTGCAGCTTAATTTTACGCGAGGTTGTCGGCTTCGTCGTATGTTGTGAGGAACAATGTCCGTCAAGGTTTTAAGACGATGATGAGGCAAGAGACGAAGGGCGTGGCTGGTTACGCATGGAGTTGTAACAACGGGCTGGTCCATCTAAGTGCACAAAGTCAGTTTCAATACCGCAGTAGATACCAATGCGGTAACGGACTTACTCTTCTCGAGTCCGAATCAACCACTTCTCTGAACGTCCACCACTCGCATTCCCAAACAGCCGAGGTAACCGCGGCAAGTAGTTCATCATACGATAGCGTCGCCGACAAGAGGTTTCTCCTCGTATTGACACAAGCCCAATGGCTTTAGGCAGCCTGAGGAGTCATTGTGGGGGGTAGGCTGTTGCGCTGGCCGAGACATCGTCAGACCAGACCCAGTGTGGATCACATGGATGCCGAAAATTAGAAGATGAGGGGGTGGTAAGAAGGCTGGAGGAGGGGAACGGTGAGTAATGCCATTTTTAAAGGTTTACCGAAGAGGTGACTGATGCCATAATAACTTGACAGCTTAAAAGCGAAGAGAAGTCGAAGCCAAACCTGGATGAGTGTGGCGAGTAGAGCTTCCATTTTATGGTTGTCAGGATGAAGAAATTGCGGGCGACTGGTTTTTGAGGCTCTCTCGCTTACATAAGTCATTTAGCAAACGCGAACAGAAACGCAGGCACGGTGGCGGGTAGACAGTGAAAGGCTTACGTTTCGAGGGACTTCGCACTGTACATCCTAATCAATCTAGACCTTGCCCAATGAGGAAAACTCAATGTGCTTTTCTCCTGAACCGTGAGAAGACGGGAACTACGACGGGAAACTCAGAGAAAAATCGTTATATCGGTTGTTATTTACTTCTAACTTATTGGTATACTGTTACTAATAATGTCTCAGCTTCCGTTCCTGGGAATCCTGAGCAAAGGGGTGTGTTTTATGCCTGGGTACGAACATTCACGAAATCCCCCACCCGAATGGTGGGAAACTGTAAGGGCGTTTTGACAGGTACTGGGGGCGGCTGATGGCCCATGTGAGTTCCGAAGTAGACTTTTCCGCCGAATTTGCGAACTTTTGCCAGAGTCACGAATGGCTCTTGATGCCTTTCGCCACTATCCTGGTCAACACAAACCATCTGGCACCTTCGGCAAGATCCCAGTAGCTTGTACTCGTTATCACCTATCGAAAGACTCGTCCAGGTGTCCTCGGCCCAAGCCAACTCTTCCCAGCTCGGTGCTGATGTTCCCACAACAACATTTGCTCGAAACGAGCTGGGTACCGCTGGATTCCCACCATTTGCTACAATTTCGCGATTTAGGGCGCTTAGACTTGCCGTGTTGATCAAGAGAATAGGACTCTCATTCGAAAGCAGAATCTTGCCCGAGGGCTGTTCCGAGTCCGAATCAGGCGGGGATGGGAGTTCTGGAGAAGCTCCTGGACACAACCTTGGTGCTGAGACCCTTACTTGCTGGTGCTTCTGTAGCCTGGCCTTGGATTGCCGCATGCCAAGCCCTTGTCCACCGGCTGGAAATCGCGCTAACACGCATGGGACGCCGAGGATGTCGCTGAAGAAACTATTGATAACGGTAGAATCGTATATTTGAGGCGTGATGCTGTCACCGCAGACCCGAGATGATCTTCCACCATAGGACGCTTTCAAGTCGAAATGTGCAGTATCCGCGGAAAGAGGGATATACACTAAGTCGGGTACATGAAGCGGTTTGTTGCCTCGATATGAGACAATCAGCGTCCCCTGGCCGAAATCAAATACGGGTCTAATCAGAGCCATCTTCGGATAGCGTTTTTGACTAAGAGCTTGCCCGGATCCTTGGTGGACGAGACACCACTCTCTATCCCACGCAAGGCCCTCAGGCTTCACCTCCCATGTCGTTCCGGGAGGTACAGGATAGCCGCCGCAGCTCTTGATGGGATACACGTTGATACCCTGGACTTGGAGCCCATGTAAGGGAGCACAGCGACTCGGCCGAAAATCGCAAGATGCGGTGGCTTCTCGATAAAATTCGTCGACGAAGCCAACGAAGAAGTCGACATCAGAGACAGTGCTCATGGCTCCAAGGCTAGCTCGGATGATGCCTGTCGGCTTTCCAGCAATGATGTCCTGATCTGTGCCGCAGCGGAAGCCGGAGGAGAAATTCTTACGCATCTCCCGGGGTTGTAAGTCAAGTGCTGAGGCGATGCCACCAGGACTACATACGCCACCGGTCCGAATATGCACGTTTTTCAATGTTGCCAACTTCTCGAACTCGAATAGACTCACCCACGAGCCTGCGGGGTTGCGGATGTTGAATGACACCAGTGGCCCAAATCCAAAAGCCATGTCTTCTTCGGCGATTCGCTGGGAATAGATAGTGCAGACCGGTAGCCCGTTCCCGTGTCGTAAAGTTACTAGTCCCTCGTATAGGCGTTTGGCCAGATATGTTGTATGTGTTGCCACACAAGCCATACTTCTAAATAGCTTCATGTGAGTATCAAGAGCAGCATCAAGCGCGATGATGCTATGGAATGGTAGTGTGCCATCTTCAAGCCTTTCGTGTAAAAAAGTGGTCTTAGGCGAGTGCCAGTACTCTTTTCCGGCGATGACCATGTCGACAGTGCCGCCGCCAAAATAACGCTTGTGATCGAAAACCGTCTCAGCTTGTTTCCTGATAATCAAGGCTCCAAGATCCGGGAAGCCGAAGATCTTGTAGAGACTGAGAACAGTAAAATCTGCGGCGGAATTGACATCGCTGAGATCCAAGGGAGAGGTTGCGGCTAACGAGGCAGCATCTAGAAGAGTATACAAACGCCCATGAGAAGGAGTAGCGGAGTTTCGTAGAAGGGCTGACCAAGATAAGGGATACCGGCGACCGTCCATGTGAGACTGAGCGGTATATGCAAATAGCACGCCTGATATCGATGTTTCGTGAGCGGTGAATGGCGTCTGTCCTGACATCCATCGTTGAACATGTGCGTCATCAACACATTCGCTATGGCGGGCTTCTTCGCGTACTCCTACTATGCTGGTATGGCAGGCGTCGTGGTAAGCAAATAGAAAGCCGTCCGGTAATGCTCGAAAGGCTTCAGTCACAAGCTTGATCCCAGCAGTGGCATTAGCCACGAATACTAGGTCGAACTCTGCTGGGTCAGCCTTGAAGAACTTGAGGAGACGGAGGCGAACGTCTTCAATCCGGCCTGTGGTATACTGAGATGGCGAGGATGCCGAATGTGGATTGCCAAGTAAGTTTGACATCATGTCGGCGGAAAAACTGTCGATGAGGGACTTTGAATAGAGGGTTGAGCCGGCATGGTCCAGGTATATTGAGTCTATCAGAGTGGTCAACGAGTTGAAAAGGCTCAATGCTATTGGCGGAGAGTACCTTTCAACATGGGGTATTCGATATCCCGGAACTCCTCCACGCGGGAGTTGTACCCTTGCGCGTTGGACATGGCGAAGTTTGTGAAAAAACCAGCCAGGTGTACCTCGAAGGAAGGTGAATAAAAAAACGAGGTCGGTCGTCAGACAGGAGATGTATCGATGACAGTGGATGTGGCCAAGAACGACGCCGACGTCGGTCGCCCCGTGTGTAAGGAAAGTCCCGGATAGGTGAGACAAAGCGGTGACCTAAGACCGTACGCCGGAAATGCAAAAAAAAAGAAGGTAAAAACTTGAACCTGGAAACCATTCGTGTGAGACTACAGAAAAATGCGAAAGAAAGCGATGTGCTTTTGACGTTATCGTTGGAAGGCGGCCTCGCCCGCCGTTCATGTTGAAGTCACCGGGCATCTCCGCCCAGTATTGCGTCGCGAGTTGCCACGGAGCATAATAGCCTGTGCGTTAATGATCATCAGGTAAGCAAGAAGGAACTAGTGCAAAGGAGTTGCGCGCGTGCGCACGGACCATTGAATACCCTCGACGCAGTCATTTAATTGACAGTCGCGACAAACCGCGCAGTCGCGATTCTGGCACGCGTTACCCGGCCATCGTCCTGGCCAGCCCTTACCTTATTTCTTAATTGCAGTTCCACCTCGAGTCCACATTTCAACTTCTCCTGCCTCGTGCTCTTCGAATTCTCAAGAGATCTTTCCCAACTTAGACCTTGAACTTGCAACTTGTCAGCTACGATTGTCGTCGATTTCGCTTCTTTCCTGTACTATCAACTAACAATGTCTCGCTCCTCGCTACTTGGCAAGCGGACTCGGCGTGTTCAAGAACAAGGCAAGTTCAACCACCACACTTTGAAGCTTCGAAAGCTCTTTCTGACAGCTTATGTAGGGGACATTCAACTTCCTGCCAAGCGCACCAGAAGACAGACCCTAGCTGCCCGAGAAAATGACGAAAACGCCGACCCCGAAGCAACTGCCGCATCTGAGAGCGATTCTCAGCTCGACGACAGCTATGTCGATCCTGTTATGAAGACACTAAAACGGTCTCGATCTCAAAGTCTCGTGAAGACGCTACCGGCCACGCCACAAACTCCGCGACACCGAGATGTCTTTGCCAACTCACCTTCTACTCCTCGACAGGTTGTCAAGTCGGCCGGTAAGCTGTTTCAGCGCATGACGCCGCAGTCTCTCCTGTCGCCCGGTTCGCTCCAAACTATCTACTACTCGGCGCGTCAGCTCTTCGCCCGCGGCGCTGATCCAGGCCAACTAGTGGGACGCGAGCAGGAGCGGGAACAGCTATCCCAATTTATCCAGCACTGTTCTTCCTCGAGCCCCAGCGGATGCCTTTACGTCAGTGGACCACCCGGAACCGGCAAGAGTGCAATGGTCAAGGAGGTCACGGAACAGCTGACGGTGTCGACTGCGTTGCGACGGGCAAACATCAACTGCATGAGCATCAAGTCGTCGAAGGATCTCTACAACACCTTGCTCGATCTTTTGGGTCATGAGAGCGATCTCCCAGAGGTATCAGCAATGGAGGCTCTGCAGAAGATCTTCGTTTCGAATAAGAAGGATGCTCCTGTGTACCTCGTCGTCTTGGACGAGATTGATCATATTTTGACAATGGGCTTGGAGAGTATGTACCGCTTGTTCGAGTGGTCATTGCAACAGCCCTCCCGACTTGTGTTGATTGGCATTGCCAACGCACTGGATCTCACGGACCGGCTCCTGCCACGCCTTAAGTCCAAAAACCTCAAGCCGGCCCTTCTACCTTTTCACCCATACTCGGCGGCCCAGATCAAGAGCATCATCAGCACACGCCTCATGTCCTTGCTCCCGAAGGACAGCAAGCAAACGTCAACGCCATTCATCCATCCTGCTGCCATTGAACTGTGCTCTAGGAAGGTGGCGAATCAGACGGGGGATTTGCGGAAGGCCTTCGAAATTTGCCGACGTGCGCTTGACATGATTGAGTCTGAGACAAGACAACATCACGAGAACGAGGCGAGAGACAAGGTTTTGCAGTTGACGCCTTCGCGGAAGCCCCTGGGCGAGAACGACAACAATGCTGCCCACAGTGGCTCAAGGAGTGTATCTCACGTTGCAGCAGCTTCTCTGAAAGCACTGACTGCAGAGACGGCACCTCGGGCAGCAATTGGACACCTGAACAAGGTCACGGCAGCGGCCTTCAGCAACGGCACCAACCAGAGGCTTAAGGCCCTAAACCTTCAACAGAAGGCTGCGCTCTGCTCATTGGTGGCACTCGAGAGACGCAACCGATCGACGAAGATGGCAAACGGCTTGGCAACCCCGACTAAGTCGCGGACGCTCGCCCCTACGGTCAAAAGTTTGTGTGAGACTTACACCATTCTTTGCACGCGGGATGCCGTCCTTCATCCGCTGTCAAGCTCAGAGTTTCGCGAAGTTATTGGAAGTTTGGAAACTTTGGGCCTGATCAACCCAGTGGACGGAAAGACAGGGGGCCTTGTGGCAACACAAACACCCAGCAAGCGAGGTCGCAAGGCAGCTATGCCTACAGGCGAGGACAAGAGAGTGGCTAGCTGTGTTGGCGAGAAGGAGATGGAGAACATCGCCGAGGGCGTAGGAGCTGCCATCCTAACCAGCATTCTCAGTGGCGAGGCTTTGGATTGATTTTGGTACGATGGGCTACCAGAGGAGTTCCTTGGGAGTACTTTGCATTGCATCGGGGTCCGGAAAAGCATAGCACGTGGCGTTTAAGGGGACAAGATGCGGGTCGATAGACAGGATCAGCACAGCACGGGATGTCAGCATTTGTTGTCTGCATATTGAGGTATAGATGGTTGAGGCACGCGAGTAGATGGAGTAGTAGGTGTCGAGGACGGACAGCAGCATGGTAGATGGTCGCATGCCAGTACACAAGTGGTGTGAGAAGGCATTAGGACGAGATATTAATAGCATGATACCAGACGGTTATAACGAAACATGAGCTGTGCAGACCAACACCGCCCGAGTCGCGACGATGCGGCGCACGCTCGGATGTGAAGTGCAGTGAGACGATGAGGCGAAACGGAGAAGCTGCAGGTGGACGGACCGGCATCAGTAGAGCATCAGCACGGGATTTGAGTGCAGTTTCTCAGATGGAGGATGGCAAGTTCCCATGTACAACCAGATCGGGTACTTAGTAACCTTTATGTCCGAAAAAAAACGGGGTCTTTTCCACGCCGAATAAGAAATGAAAACTTAACAGTAGTTACTGACTACTGTGACGATTTTAAGTAAAACCTTGAACTGGAAGACTCAGAGTGAGCCATGGGACGCCGTGAACCTCGATAGGTAACTCGAGGTTATAAAAATGTACGATCCGCTGCCGCCCGCCACAACAGCGTAATGAAGCAATTAGTTGCTTACTTATTGTGCCTCTTCCTGGCCCATAGCTAGTGTACCTGATCTTGTCTTTGGGCTGGGCTTGGCGCGCTTTACACCTTTAGAGTTCGACTGGGTATCGACGGAGAACGTGGCTCAAATCACATACCCTTACTTTGCTGCCGCGGTTTCCAACGTCAAATTCGGTGTTTCTGAGTTGCGTTCTCGTTAAAAAAGACAGTCACGGACCAGCAACGAACTCGTTGCCGCTGACTCGGAGGAGCGAAGCTGTCACACAGAAAGCAGATGCACCGGGTGTCCGCCCCTATTATCAAGCAGAGACTATACTGGGTCGCCGTTGAGCGATTGATTGGTTATCTGGAGTTGAGGACTCCTTGCTGCCTCAAGCTGGGGACGAGATCGTCGGGCGCCGGTATCCAATGCTACCTTGACGCGGTCGAGGGCATTCACCGCGCACAAGGCAGCCCAAACGGCAAAGCTCCGGACGGGCCTTCATTTGTTCGTATTTTAGTTAGAATTTCTGGTGGCTGGGTCCCTAGTACCATCGGCATAGGTAAGACAAGGAATGCATCCTACAATTGGGGCTGAGCTGAACCATCCTGAGGCAACGTCCATGTTCGACGACCATATCCCGATACCCGTCCACCCCTGGCCTCTGATGCCGGCCTGCCGCGAATGTATGGTGACGGCCGACCTGCGATGTGAAGATGTTGGCCTCCACTGTTACATCAATACTGACACAGCCCTCTTGGATTCCCGCGTCTTCCAAAGGCCCGGGCCCGTCTATCCGCCCACCCGCCCACACTACGGCCCCCTGCCTGTCGTATACCTCCCCAGGATTAAACACGTTAGCGCCGTCCCATGCTAACGATTCTGGGTATGATATTCAGAAGTCCTCCCTGGTGGCCTATCAGTAAGTGAGTTATATAACTACACCTCGTAGTAAGACATCTGGGCCTCTGGTGGGCTGACAAAATGTTATTATCACCTAAATCTCTATGGGAAGAACATTCCCTAAAGAACCATAGCCATTCGAAGTTCGTGCTGTTATGTTGCGGGTCAAAGTAGTATACTAACGTTTTTAATCCCTGGGGAGGTATAGTGAGCATTCGCAGCAGACGGGGCGGTCTTTCACACGCGGTAACAACTTATCAGTACTTCCTTGACGGAAATAAAAACAAGACCCGCGCAAGTTGCAATGTAATATACATCCGGTGCACCATCTGCCCAGTAATACGTACACTACCTACACTACACGGCCCCGACCACACCCCCCCTCCCCTTCTCTTCATCCAAATTGCCTACCTACGGTTTTTGCACCTGGCACCCCCGTTCCCGTGCCTCAGGCTTGTTCTTCCTGTTGACCCCCCGGACACCCACGGGCAATCTGAGACTGTGAATCCTCGAGATTTCCAGAAAAAGCGAAGCTTTCTTGGCAAGGCTCCCTCTGCGCTCTTGGCATATGCAACCAAGAAATCCGCTGCCAGCATCTCTCTTAGATCCCAGCCTGGTATTCCATCATCAAATCAATTCCCCTCCCATTCGCCCAGTCCCGTTGCGAGCACAGGTCCTTGACCGTCCCGACATACCGAGACCTCGTGGACCCGGTCGAGCCGCCTGTCGCAGTGTGTCGAGCAACCCGCCGAGGGTGAGGTGCGCTTCTGAGTCCTTGTTGAGTGCTCCAGAGTAAATCCAGGCTCACGGCCGACTTAACGTCTCGCCTTCTCCCTCCACCACTCCCCGCGCCCAAGGCTACAGCCTACGGCTACGCACCCCGAATCGCCTGCGAGCCACGAGGCACTGCTCTGCGAATCCCCTCGTTGTATGTCGAAGTCGAGGGTGCAATCGTCGTCACCTGTGCTGCGCCTCCTTCCCCATCTTCGTCCATTGCCCGGTCTTCGACTCCGCCTTCTCCTCCACGTCCAACTTGTCCTCCACTCCTTCCTACATCACCGCCATCGCCATCCCGATCACCAAATCCGACCCCGAACCCGACCCATCCACGACACAGCCAAAGGCCGGCCCGAAAGTCGCTGCATACATGGGCGCATATTCGCATTCCAACGGCTCCGTCGAAGAAACAACCTCGTCCGCACGCTCGTTTTTTTCTCGCTTCGCCCTGCCGATCCGCTCGCGTACGCGTAACCTTGCTGACTTCCACGTCCGCCCCGACGACCCCCACCGCCAGTACTCAGCTGGCGACCATGTCCGTGGCGCTGTAGTCTTGACGGTAGTCAAGCCCGTCCGCATCACTCACCTCACTGTCGCCCTGCACGGCTATGTGCGCGTTCACAAAGGTCCGGCTGTCACTGAGCCGCCTGTCGCGAATCCCGCCTTGTCCGGGCGGACGTCGGCTCAATACCACGGAAATGGCTACGCTTCGCTCTTCCAGGATGAGCAGGTGCTCAGCGGTGAGGGAAGGTTGGAGGCTTCAAAATACGAGTTCAACTTTGATTTAGTGTTCCCTGAAAAGGGTTTGCCCAGCAGTATTGATGTATGACCGCCGTCCTCCAAGAAGATGAGACGCATTGCTGACGCGCCGCCACCAGTTCGAGCGAGGCACCATTTCCTACATGATTACAGCAACCCTTACACGACCGACCTCCCTAAACGCAACGACCTCTTGCGATCGAAAGATCCAGTTGGTGGAGAAAGTAGACATTGGACCTCTTGCGCCGCCACGCCCGCGGACGATCTACCTCGAGCCAATCTCCAAAAAGTCCAGGCGGAAGAAAACAGGCGGCGAGAAGAATTCTCTGGGAGTGGAAACGATTGATTATGGAAATGGCTCCGATATAGAGCAGCGCGAAGCCATCACCCCCGATCCAGCAGCGTCGACCGACGAATCCACACACGATCCGCTCGAGCAGCCGCGGAGTCCAACACACACTGACATTCAAAGCGAAGTCAGTGGTGATAGCACCATCAGCTCTAGCACAGGCATCAGCTTGGCACGAGCTGAACCCCGTCTCGGCGGTGCTTCCTTGACGAATTCCAAAATGCAGGCCGTAGACGAGAAGACGATCACAGCCACGATTGAAATGCTCAAAGGCGGCGCACTGCCAGGAGACACGGTGTCCGTCAAGGTTTCGGTCCAACACATCAAGCGGATAAAGAGTATGCACGGTGTAATCGTTACCATGTATCGCCAGGGTCGGATCGACACGGCACCACCGGCGTCGATGTTTGCCGACATAATGACGAAAGAAGAGACACGCAAGCTTGCAAAGGAAGACTACTACCCACGATCACGCACGGGTCTTGGTGGCCTGTCGTTAAGCTCGACATCCTCTCTCAGCGTCTTCCGGAAGGATTTGTCACAGTCGGTTGCCCCTCTGATTATCGATCCCGTCTCGTTAGAGACGATGGTAACGGCGTCCGTCAAAGTGCCCGAAGATGTTTTTCCGACAATAAAGGGTGTGCCAGGGGAGATGGTGAGCTTCAAGTACCAGGTTGAGGTTCTCGTCGACCTGGGGGGCAGACTTGCAAATCAGCTACAGGGCGGCGGCCAGTCAAGATTGGCGCAGTTTGCACCTGGATCCGGTGCTCCTGACAGCAACGCCGGACTCAGTGCCTGGGGCGGAAATGTCATAGACACCGATCGTTTGCGCCGGGAGAAGGGAGTGATTTCTGTGGTGTTTGAGGTTATCTTGGGAACGACGGACAGCACGCGCATACGAGGGCGGAGTAGCACGGTGCGAACGTATCAGATGCATGATGAGGCTCTCAGCCAGGAAGATGTTTCCAGTCCTTGGCCCGTCGATGACATATACGCGGAAGAGGGCGATGGCAACTGGCCTTCGGGGGCGCCGGGGTCTTTGGGCCGACAGCCAACAATTACGATCCAGCCTACGAGTCCGCCAGAAGAGGTGCAAGCGCCAGCCTATATTCCTCCTCCACAAGTTCCAGACGATGCCATATTGACCGACAAGGAACGAGCACGACGTCAAGAAGAGAGATTGCTACCAAGCCAGCCCCCTCAGTCTTCTGAAGCTGGCCCGTCTGGAGCATCAGCGCCGCCAGAGCCCAACATTTACGATGTTGAGGATGAGACTCCGTCGGAGGCAGCACCGGACCGTGGACAGCATCAGGAGCAAGCCTCGGCACCGACGCTAGAAGATTTGACGACCGCTTGCGAAGCTCGGACAGAAGATAAACAGGAATTGGAGCGGCAGCGGCTTCTGAACGAAGCCAGCGCGCCACCAGAATTCCCCGACGACTACGATGCCGGCCCGAGTGCATCAGCACCACCGGCCGAGGCGGCCGAGGAGCCCTCAGCACCAGCACTCACAGATGAAGATGAGTACGGTGATCAATACAGCTACAGGACAGAAGCTAGTGCTGGACCGTCCAGTCATGCAGTAAGCTCGGAACCTTTGCCCAGGTATGAGCGATGACACGTCCGGGGAATTGAGAACAGGCACGAAGGCATGAAACCCATTGGTTTGAATAGCGTATAATATGTGTGAGTGTTCGAGTGTGTTGAGCATTGTGCGCCATCTATAAAGTACTATAGAGACACAGACGTGTGATACGATTGAGAACGAAAATACAGCATCCAAGATGATCATATTCAATATTAATGTCAAATACGAGTAATACTTCCGCTTTCGTAGTAGTCACCTAACCAGCCGTCCTGTATTAGCTACTGCTAGACTTGAGGTACACTACGATGAGATCGATGCCACGAGGCAATCTGGCACCCGCGCGCTCCCATCCGCCAAATTCCTTGGCACGACCCCCGATCATTCGGCTCCGCAGGAACGGCGAGAGGCCTGATCAACCGCGGGCCACCCCAACGCTTGCCACGAACCATTTCAACTTCCGTACGTAATCGCGGACCACGGATACGTCGAAAGAGTGTGGGATAGGAAAAGGAAGAGAACACGTTGGATTCGGCTCCACTATTCGGGAATGCTTGTGAAGGCTTGACAAGACAATCACTCGCCATCTTCTCCTCATCTACGCTGTAGTTTACACCCCGGTATCTCTGCCGCCCTTTTACACCTACGCAGGCATCTCAAATGTTAGCGTGTCAAGGGTCCCACTGTTACTATCCTGTTGGATTTCAAATGACCCTGGTAACAGTGGGACCCTTGACACGCTAACAATTTCAGATGCTTGGGTAGGTGTACTTCGGATGGCGAGAGACCCGCGAACAGGGTCCGGTCTTGGCTGGCTTCCAGAGGTGGAGTTGTATCTCCGCCTTACCTAAGAATTCCCTTCAGAAGAAGTAAAAAGGTAACCATGAGATTCTAGTAAGACTGATGGAGGTATGCTCAGCTTTACTCCGAGGGCACTCAGCCACTGCGCAACAGCTGGAACTAAGATGAATGATTTGGATTACTTGTACTGTGCCAGCTTGCAAGAACCGGTGCCGACAAGTGCGGTCTACGCATGGATTAGTTACGTCTCATGCGGTGCTGACGACTAGAGTAGTCCGGTTGGTGAGCGATGTGCAGCCACGGGCCGAGGCTTCTTTTGTACACGGTATTTTCGCTGAGATATTCCCGATGAGTGATCCCCAAGTAAAAGATACGCGGCCGGTCGGCTGAAGGAATGGCAACAGAAACGACCTGATGTTGCCGGCACCACCAGAAAGGGGAGAGAAGGAAGTAGAGTTTGGGCCCAACGTCGAGACAGCCGTCGCCGCAAAGCTTGGCACGCCTTGGCCCTTTTTCTCCTTCCCAACTCAGCCCTGTACTGCTCAACTGTCTGGTCGTTTTTGCCGCGGAGACTTGTGAGAACAGAACGTTGCGAGGAAGAACTTGTGATTTGTGACGGCGTTCGAGGTAGGTGATCCTGTCAGATCGGGGCGGCAAACACGACACCTTTCGGTTTCCCCGGAAGTACGGCAATTGAGCGCTTTGTATTTTTTTTGTACAGGACCTCTGGAGGATGAGGAGGAGAGGAACGATTGATGCCTCATGGGTCGTGGTCCTATTCGTCCTCGGAAGTATAGTAATTAGGTATCTGTACATGGGGTGGGAGCGGTTAAGGCACTGCCAGGTATTCAATCACCCAGTTTAGTGGGTGGGTTAATTGTACTACCGCGCGTCGCATTGTTTCGACCTTTTTTTTTGTGGGATTGAAGAAGAGTTCGTGGTCGACTCCAGTTTCGAAGTCACCCATCGTCAAATAGTGTCACTTCATTTTAATTGCGTCAGCTTTCCAACTACGCAATCCTCCTCTGACAGCTGGGTGGACGGACCAGTGGTTCTGATCAGAGTCACTTTCGGAGAAGATCACGTTCGCACCTTGGGTTTAGTCGAGGTCTGGTGTCAGTCAGCAATCGCTGCACTGTACAAAATCTCAAGTAACGACGACTAATTATTGAATGGTCTAAAAAGGGGCGTGTGACTCCGTGATGTAGGAATTTGCGAGGCCACCGGACCCTGCTTATGCGACATGATGGCTAGATGACTGGCGTTTTAGCCCCAAACCTAGGTACGTGGCCACCTACCTACGTAGCTACCTACGGCAAGTTACCATCGTTGAATTCACGCAGTTCCATCAATGCGAGCGCGCCGTCGGGACGGCATATTCCGATGGAATCCAACTCAGGGCCACTCGGAATCTCGGGGATGGGGATGCATGTTGGAGCATTGAAGCAGGAATTCTCTCTCTGCCTCTCGGCTCAAACCAACGGATTCCGAGTGGTTCATCGGACGCGTCGAGTATCAGACTCTGACATGGTTTCTTCACCTCTACGAACTGTGGTGCGCAGCCAGGCGCAAGCGAACTGGGTGACGCAGTCAAGATTATAGGACGACGAAAAGGGAAGACGGAAGGTAGACGCATCACCACCGCCACCGACCAAAAACACTTTGACCAACCGTGTACACCATCGACGACGCCTCTCAAGCCAACTCGGGTAAGGATAGTGCTGCTGCGCAAGCTCTCCATTAATTTTTTCGTAAGGGCACCTTGGGTACGCTCATTTCGTTAGCTCCATCCGGCACTCTGCTGCGGGTAGTGTGCCCAAGCCGCAGCAGCTAATTACTCATTAAACATTTTTTGGCCGGGAACTCCATGCCGATGTGTCCCCGCCCGCGCCGTCATCGGTCACCTTCTTGAGTCCTAAAGCCTGCAATATGGGCAGTGACCCAACGAGCCAATCGTATGCTAGTGTTATGGCATGATCGAGGCACAGGCTGGATAGGTTGATATTGAATAGGAGAGATCAAGGGAAGGAAGGAAAAAAGAAGCTTTACTGCGGCCCCGCAACGCCTTCGCTCTTCCCGAGAGCCACTCACAGCGACGCCACGTCGGGCTGGCTGCGCTGGGCGTGGGTAAGGGTACAGCGCTGCGCAACCTTTCGCAGGAGGAGTGCACAGCTTTCCACTGCCTTCTTTAGTCTGGCAAGCAAAGGTACCTACCTGCCTACCTACCTAGCACACTACAGCACCCCAAGACCTGTCACTTGGACCATTCGGGGTCCTTTTTATCGACACACGTTCGCCCACTCTTTTTCTTTCTTTCTGTTTCCTCTTCCAAGTCTCAGGATTCCGACCCAACGTACATTGCATTATATTACATTACCTTGCAGCTCGTTTACTCTCAGCCCTGCGTGTTTGAGTCAACCGCATTCCTGTCTCCAGCGGAAGGAAGAAACAAGGTCGATTTCGTTTCGATCAAAAGCACTAGATATCAAAGATGGCTAGCAACGATTACTACAATCAGCACGGCGGCGGCTACGGTCCTGGCGGCGGATACCCCCAGCAACCTCAAGCTGTAAGCTCCCTCCCAGGATTTCATGAGGCTTCCGTTATTTCGCATCGTCACATTCCCCTCGGAATGCGCGCGCGCGCCATCCGCATCGGACATCGCCCTGAACAACTTCGAACAAACTAACACCGAATCACAGGCCTATGGCCCCCCCCAGGGCTACCAACAGCAGGGCGGCTACTACCCCCAAGGCGGCCAGCCACCCATGCAGTACCAGCAGCAGCCTCCCCAACAGGCGCCTAGGAAGCAGGGCGGCGGAAACTGTCTGACGGCTTGTCTCGCCGCGCTGTGCTGTTGCTGCGTCATTGACGAGACATGCGAGTGTTGCGCAGAATGGTAAGCCCGTTTCTAATTCTTTTCGAATATCCAGAGTTTTGTGCTGACGGCTTACAGCTGCGAATGCTGCTTTGAAATTTGTTAAGAAGGCCGCAAGAAATAAGGGGGACAATCAGGACCCAAACACCTGACATCGTGTGTCGGATACCTCCAGTCACTTGGTGTTTGGAAAGTGGGGTCCGGTGACGATCGAAATATCATATCAAAACTCTGTAATGCTCGCGACAGGCCGGGCGTGCATCGAGGGTATCCGACGATTATCCACGGCTCTCACGGCGCGCATTCCCCACCCCTGGTGGCATCGACCTCAACAAGAGATGGGATGAAAGGACGAATGGGCAGGCGGGATGGTTTGGTGGTAGGACCATGGGCGCACCGGGACAGTTTTCTCTTACTCTCGTCACGATGGATTGGAACATTTTCTCCTATCACGAGGCGTTATGGGCGCTTCTTTGTCAAATCACTTGGATGGAGGGTTCTGTGAGGGGGCGCATTACCTTTCTTTTTAGTTTTTTGGGGCGCGGTAGTGACACTTCAAATATTATTTTGTCCTTGTGGATACATACATCTCTCGCCCAAAACCGTGAAGTCGCCGCCGGTGACCCGGAGAAGAACTAGCACTGAGACCGCCGGCTCGCCGTCTGCGCGATAAGTCGGCTATATGTCATCAACCGAATTCGACGAGACGGTTATAAACTCAGACTTTCAGTCATGTACAAGGCAAAGAAGCGAGAAGGATTGAGCTGGCTCCAAATTTCCACTTTGACAACCGACACAACCACTGAAACAGGACAAGAACGTCGCAATACGACAATAAATTTTTTTAATCCCACCGAACGCTTTGATCCCTCTGCAACCTCATAATGCAACAAGTTTAGGGGCTCAAAGCAAGACGAATCGCTAACCGTCATAAAGGCTTTTTCTATCTGTAGTCATCAACCCATACTTAGTTGTCCAATTGGACGTAGTTGGCAGGGAAAAGACCCTGTTTTCCGCCGTAGCTGCCGAACCACCAATCCTCATCGGGAAACTCAAGATCCGTGATCGTGGCGTTTTCGGGGAAAGAGAGTTCTGTCCAGCTTGTCAGTGTGTGTTCGCTTTCAAGGATGGGCACATATCTCACCGTTATCCTCGGCAGCCTCGTAGTCGAACTGGGCCGTAGCTGTCCGGCCACCGCCGGTTGCAGGCTCCGGCTCGGGCTCGGCTTGGGCCGGCGCGGGGGGTGGCGCAGCTCGTGCAGTAGGTGCCGCCTCCGGCTCTTCATCCTGAACGAGCTCTACGTAGTTGCTGGGGAACAGACCACTCTCGCCGCGGGAGTTGGTACCCATCCACCAGTCCTCGTCAACCATCTCGATGTTGGTGACGTACTCGCCCTCCACGAGTTCAAGCTCGTTATCCTCAGCTTTCTCGTAATCGTATTGAATCAAAGCACGGTAACCGCCGCCTTGTGTTTGACCTGCGGCAACTTGCTCATGGCCAAACTCTTGCTCAGCAACAGCCGCCGCCGCAGCACGGCCGACGTCATGAGGCTCTTCGGGAAGCTCCTCCTCTCTTGGAAGCTGGTCTTCGATCTGCTGAGTGGGAATGGGCCTGGGAGGCTCTCTCTCGACAGGCGGTTCCATCTCGACCTCGTTACCACGGGCCACGGGCTGCGCAACGCGGATCGGCGAATCAGGCTGCTCCTCCTCTTCCTCTTCTTCAGGCGCAGGCCTGGGAGGCATACCGGGCAGAGCAAAGCCACCGGCAGGGGCGGGGCGGCTGTCGGATTGCGGAGGAGGCGGTGCCTGCTCTTCTTCCTCCTCGTCGCGAGAGGCGTAGGCTGCAGCCGCAGCCCCAGCCCCAGCAACGCCCGCGGCACCGACGGCAATAGGGGCTGCACCCTTAAAGCGGTCTCGGAGAGCACCAACACCGCCACTTGGGGAGGTGGGCGCTTGGCGTTCTTGCTCGCCAGTGTTCTCTTGGCTGATCTTGCCAACAATACCACGGCCGTAATCGCCAGTTTGAACAGGAGCCCATGACTTGCCAGCGTAGCCGCTCTTCCACTCCCCGCTCTTTTGTACGCCGATGGGCGAGGTAGCTGTGGGCGAGACGACATTTGAAATCGAACCTCCTTGCTTGGCCTTCTTCTCAGCCCACAGCTGGGCAGGCGTCTTGCCACCCTGATCGGCAAACGTTCGGCTGGCTGCACCGACGGGTGGCGCAGCTGGCACGGAGGGCGCGCCGATACCAAAGCCACCGGGTGTGGGGGCCTTGGTACCGGTGAAGGTTGAACCTCCGAACTTGTTTGCGACCTTTGGCTTGGGGAGGGATGTCAAACGCTCCGACGAAGACTGGGACTGATTGAAGGCAGCACTACGCTCGGCCAGAGACTTGGGGCGCTCTTTCTGCTCTTCAACAGGCTCCGGTTCAGAAGGCTTTTGTGCCTTGGCGCGGATAGCCGCAATATCAACCTTGCCAACCGGTTCGTAGGCGCCCTTCACAGGGGCCGGCCTATCATCGTTCTTTTCCTTCGCAGCTGCACGGATGGCAGCAATGTCGACCTTGCCAACAGGTTGGTATGCACCCTTCACAACATCAGGCTTGTCTTCCCGAGAATTATTTCCATTGAAGCTAGGCGGCTCTTGTCGTTGCTTCGTGAGCTCTGCCATGTTAACCTTAGTAGGCTGGTACGCAGGTGCAACCTTTTCCAACTGAGACCGAGTCACCGGCGGAGCATCCGCACCCCAACCGTCGTCATCTACGTTTGCGGGCTTGCGGTTGCGGGCGGCGACGATGGGGTTGACAGATCCGACCGATGAGGTGGTGGGAGTGAAGACAGGCTTGGAAGCAACTGGCGGTGGGGCGGAGGAGGACGTGGAGCCGCCGGCTGAGTACTTGGCGCCGGAGGCATCGGCAATCTTGCGCATGATGCTCTCGGGCTCGAGATCGCTGTCTGAACGAGCGGTGATCTGGACATGGTAGCCGTGCAGGATCTTGGAAACGGCTGCAGTGTGTGTGGTGAAGTAGCCTTTGGTACGCTCGGGGACACCGCCTCCACACCAAGCAATCAGGGCATTCTTGGGAAGGCCAGAGTTGGGGTCCTTGACCTTGACGAATGCGAATTGGATGCGGCCCTCGTTGAAGTCTTCGATCAGATCCGAGAGTTCGCCATCTGGATACCAATAACACTCCTGTCAGCGCATGTCCCACCAAGCGGCATCGAAACTTGGCAGGGAGACGGAAACCTACCTCCAGTACTTTGGACCTTGAGAACGCTCTCCTTAGCACCAGTATCTTGGAAAGCGTTGGCCAGAGGAGCTTGAACTGAGAACAGAGCCCATTGAGCGTATGTCGGCGAGCTTGAGCTCGGGGGCGGGCCGTTGATAACGCCCTGGTAGCTACTCTTGATCGAGGGTCCGTTTATGGACAGGTTGAGTGACGCCATTGCGAGTTTGGACAATGAGCTTAAACACGGCGGACGCGGGGCTTTGAGTCGAGGACGTCGGAGATTGTGCGAGGTTGAGGGGGGGTTAGATACAAAAGGAGAGACGGCAGGTCGTATTGATGTCCGTCGGAGAGTCGCCTGTGTCTTACGGGCAAGAAGCTGACGTAGCAAAGCAACCGCCTGTTTTGCAGAATCGTGGGACAGCCGAAAGTTGGAGAGGCGCAGCACAGGTGGAACTAGAACTTGGAGGTGAAGCACGGTCCCACTGACTACAATACGCGGGCGGCGTGTTATGCAGTTGTTCGGCTTGCCAAGTGTCGAAGCGGGGCAGGAACACGCCTGAGCAACGTATTTAGGGCAGCTTAGGCAGAGGGGCACAGTGGGCTCAGGTACGAACACAGGCGGAGAGGCACAGAGAATACCAGGTAAAACAGGGTACAGTGACTCCTACGTATCCGCTCGAGGTGCCAATGAGCTTCTCGCCGTTCTCGCTCTCAAGAGTAAGACCCCTCAGTTATGTGACTAATAAGCATAGTGGGAAATCGGGAGAGTAGAATATTGTGAGATGGTCGATTCCTGTCGAGCTAAGTGAGGCATCTTCGTTATGCGATTAAGCATCGTAAATCGCACGCCAAATGACGCAACATAATGGTTTTCTGGATGCAAGGACATTCATACCCGTGTAAGCCGTCTTTGGCCCCCATATATTCGTATATCCATTATACTTCGCAACCACCCAAAAAATCTCCCTCACCAATTGCCCCTCCAAATGCCCCTCCACGTATCGGAGACCTGTGGTTTATCAGCTGTTGGCTCGTTATTTCGTGATTCCGCGCCCGACCGAACCTCCTCCGTACTTCGGAAACTCTTTCTCGCTCTCGAATACCCCACGCGACCCATTTCGCGACATCCCATCCAAATTGCGCTCCCCGACAGCCCGCGCAAGTCGACAGTCTCCTTCCTCCCAAAAACGAGAGAAAAGCCTCGCGACCCACGAAAAACCAACGACACACCATGTCGACGATCACAGAGATCACCAGTCTCGCCGACTGGGAGAAGCACATCGCCTCCACACCGCCGACGACCCTCCACATCATCTCCTTCCACGCCCCGTGGGCCGCCCCCTGCGCGCAGATGTCCACCGTCCTCAAGACCCTCGCCTCAGAATACCCCGTCACCAGCCCGCCGGAGACCTCCTGGGTCTCCGTAAACGCCGAGGAGCTCAGCGAGATCAGCGAGACCTACAATGTCACCGCCGTGCCCTTCCTCGTACTCCTGCGAAACGGACAGGTCCTCGAGACTGTCAGCGGCAGCAGCGCGGTCAAGGTGCGCAACGCGATCGAGACACACGCGAAGAAGTCCCCCGCGGCCGCCGTGAACGGGAACCCGGGCGTGGAGAACGGGCCCAGCGCGGTCCAGGTCGACGAACCCGTGGACCCGGCCAAGGCCAAGGAGGAGCTGTTCAAGAGGCTGGCGGACCTCGTCAAGGCGGCGCCGGTGATGCTGTTCATGAAGGGCACGCCGAGCTCGCCGCAGTGCGGTTTCTCAAGGCAGCTCGTCGCCATCCTGAGGGAGCACTCTGTCAAGTACGGTTTCTTCAATATTCTCGCAGACGACGAGGTGCGACAGGGGCTGAAGGAGTTTGCGGACTGGCCTACTTATCCCCAGCTTTGGATGGATGGTGAGCTGGTCGGCGGATTGGATATTGTAAGTGCACTGTGATTTTCTCCTTATACGCAGACGTTAACCCCCTTTGAACAGGTGAAGGAAGAGATTGCCAACAGCCCCGACTTCTTAGGCCCTTACAGCATCAAGGGTAACGAGGCTGCCGCAACCTCATAGACGGAAAGGGGCATGTCATGCAAAAACGGTACCAATTACGGCATTCCGGCGTTACCCATCGATTTGTTGGTTGCTACACATACCCAGTCACACTGGCATTGCGCCCTCGATCTTGGCTTTGCTACCACCGACTGCTGAAACCTCATCTATCGTTGACACCCGTTCTAGGCGGGTAAATTGCGTTTCTCGCATGCCACGTGCCGAGGATCGTTATAATCGAGCAGCAATAGTTGTTTATGGAGATTCGGACAGCAGGACAAAGAATGACGTTACGAAGAGATTTGGTGCTTAGGGGTTCTGCCCCTGAGCAGTGCGAGGTAGTCACGAGTTTAATGAGGAATTCTTGAAACCACCTCTGATGGTTTTGCGGCCAGAAAATATTGTTTTGCGGTTGTCTACAGATGTCATCTGCCAACTGGGTCGCCACTGAATGTATGACTGAGCACGTGGGCCTACATCTCAGCGTATATTATAACCATTGCACACTAACCTCGCACAGTACTTCCACGCAGAAATAAGAACATGATCTAATGCAAATACAACCAGTTGTTGAAGTATAACTACTACCAGTCACACCATCAGGAGATACGACAACATGGGAAGTAATTTTAGCCTTGCAAATGCTTGCCATTACGGGCATAGAAAAAGAGCATGGTTCATCACGACCTGTATGCAACTTAATGTATTGCACGAGATGCGAATCTGGGCCATCTCAAGAGTAATGCAATAACGTTCGCTGTTATTTGAGTCTACCTTGTCTTTGTTATTCAAGCAGTCATGTCATGACTTGTTCTATCAGTGCATGGCCTTTTCTTATCGCTATACAGTCTTAACCCACGAATATCTACGACGAAGGTCTCGATTCGCTGACATCAATGCGGCACCCATAGTCCATCAGCTCCAATGCCGCGCAACCAACATCTTCGCAGACTCTGTCGTTCCAACAAGGTTGTAACCAGTTCAAGTATAAGCGGCGTGATAATCGAACCATTCCGAAAAACCTTCTTCTTGTCTGTGAACCAGCAAGCTTTCAGTTGTTTCAACGAGGTTGTCCATGGCGCTGTCATCCGGAGGTGAACTGGAGTCGGTGTTCATGAAGTCTTCACTTGGAGGTGAGCTCGGGTCAGCGTCCATGACACTTCCCCCCGGGGGCGAGCTGGAACCGTAGTCCTCGATAAGCATCGGGTCCAGTTCGGCTTGGCTCTTAGGTGAAGCTACGTTAGCGGCCGCAGCACCATCTGGGCTGACAGAATCCACTTCGTTGACGAGGCCTTTGAAGATCTCTGCACCGAACATGGTGTAGGCGTCCAACATTGGCTTCAAAATATCTTTGTCAAGACTTAGATCATGGATAAGGACGCCAATCCTGGGTCTTGGGATCGGGAGGCTATAATAGCAGTGAAGTCAGCGCATTTCCCCTCAACGCAAGGGAGGAAGCCAACCTTGCGCCGTATACGCCAAAGTCGATCGCAGGCGTGGAACGCAGCCGGGCAAGAAGAGCTGTTACTAAGGGAAAGCAAGACTTACCTCGACAGGAAATGCAAGACTTTGGGATATACAAGTTTTCGGACTCGTCCTACGGAGACACCTTCCATGGGATTGATGTAAATAGCCACCACCAAGTCACCGGCGTACTGCCTTTCCGTCGTGCCTCTCCGCTGTACTCGTGCGATAGTAATCTTTCGGTAGAAACCACGCACACATGGCTCGATAATACGTTTAATTGTCTGTTTTGGTGTTTCCCCCCATTTGTTCACAGGAAGGAGGAAATTGGTGCCGAATTCGTGCTCGGAGCGGCGATGTGCTCTCTCTTTCCAGGGTACGACGATGTCAGTCTGAACGTAACCCTCAAATCCCCATGGA
Source organism: Colletotrichum agaves (assembly GCA_036785465.1). Taxonomy (NCBI): domain Eukaryota; kingdom Fungi; phylum Ascomycota; class Sordariomycetes; order Glomerellales; family Glomerellaceae; genus Colletotrichum; species Colletotrichum agaves. The sequence continues at coordinate 52,234 of JAXISO010000207.1, forward strand.
CGCCCCTCCGTTCCGGATGTGGTAGGGAAGTTCGACTCAGCGGTGACATTGAAACCTCCGCCGTAGACTGTGTAGGACACGGGAAAACGATCTGGAGCAGAACTACCTGCGTTCATGACGGTTTCTCTCTGGTGCAGAGCAAACGATGCGAACAATAATGACGAGGTATACTGATTTGGCCTACTGAACGATGCTGATAGACTGCCCGAGAGACCGTACGTTGCGAATGCAAAGGCATAAAGAGGTCCAAGTATAAGCCAAACTAGAGATTAGTTTACTTCGAATCGGAGGACCCTTCTGGAAGGCTGGAGGCTGATTGCCACAGCGAAGCAGGCTTGGACGACGTACGAGACATGGAAAGAACTCATTACCGCCAAACACATTCGACAGGAACGATATGGACGTCTTTCCTCCACATGGCATATAATTAATGGGACCGTTGTTTTTGCACAACTTCGAATCAATGAAAATAACACTTCTGATCCCATTGCGGATGAAAGATTCCATTGAGATTGAAATCTTCCTAGGCTCTTAGGAGGGACCTGGGTTTATAGCCGCCCTTCCTATCAAGACATGATCCCTTGGGCTTCTGAGTTCACCCGAGCGAGGGTCAGAATATTGCGCAGACTACGACTTTTGATGGTACAATGCAGCCTGAATCATCCCTGTGGTTGCAAGCGCTCGTCCTCTCCTTGTAGAGAAACTATGATATCAATGCATCACCAGCTCGTTGTCTTTGGTCTGACTCGGGTTGCCATTGCTTATAAGCGCCCGATTGATAACGTATGTCAAGAATCAGGGAGCTCGACCCTTTCCTGTCTTCCCAGCGACCTGCGTATAAATCGCTGTTGATGATGACCCAAGCCTGGTCCAAACCCCCATATGCGGGTGGTCTGCGCCAGGAAACGACAACAGGGCTTCTCGTGCGAATTGAGATCGCCAGCATTTGTCTGAATTTGAGCACATTGATGAGGAACCTGGATGAGCCCGTGCGAGGTATAGACACAGACTGCGCGATAGAAGCCGGCCTGCTCGATAAATTAACGCGCCAACAATTAGATTGCGCAATTCTCGTTCACAGCTTGAGAATTAGCGGGATCAAGGACGGCCAAGGCAGAGCCCAGAAGATCCAAAGACCGCGTAGGCCCCGACATTCGTAGCTCCAGCTCTGTCCACAATACCGAATCAGCCAGAGCTTCTTGTTCACATATGGGGCTCCAATCGTCTAGGCGCCGAGCATACACAACCAGGACTTCAAGAACAGCTAGGTATAGAACGCACCGAGGCCGCTTGATCTCGTGAGCCTCGAGGTCTGATGGCCGACGAATCGTGACGTAGACCACATCATCGGCATCATTGGACCAGGCGCCGGACTCCATGTTAAGGTACCCCGCGAAAACGCTCCAGTCGATGTTCAGCTCACGAATCTTCTCCATGATCCGCTCTCCGAGCGTCTTTTCTCCACCAGGAACGATCGATCTGTCCCATCGATCGGCGAGGGCTCGGCTGGCAAGGACGATGCGGAAGTTTTGTCATACTCGTAAGCGCTTGGGGCCTTTGATTCGTAGGCGGCTCCTCCGTAGACGGTGTACTAGAAGCTGTTGTCGGGCGTTTCTTGGGCCATGTTTTCGTGTTTATTGTCTCGTTTTCGATGCTATCGAACTTCGAATTTCTGATATGCCAAATGGTTTGTCTACAAGCACGGCAATTATCTGATGGTGACGTTGAGGTGCATCGTTGTGCGTTCCAGGGTTGGATTGCTTCCGGAGATGAGCAGCTCAAAGAGTCACGTTCGCAAACGCAGCATCGCAGGCAGGAAGCAACGAGTGAGTCACTGTCATTGAAAAGATCGCCAGGAAAGCGGCGGCATTTGGCTCACACGTGAAGGTTATTGGTCACAAGTGAAGAACAATGTTGATTGCATCAGGTTAAAAATCTCGCTCGTCGACATGACCCAATTTTCCTTGCTAGTATGATACCCAAGACGCTTATCAAGACCGTATAACAAGGAAGGCTGCCACGGTGAGAGCGGCAGGGAACAATGTCGGAATGACACGTATCGAAGACGTCCACGCTGCTCAGCAGGAAAGCCCACCAGAGCTACCAGAACTTCTTGAATTTCCTTCCGTTTGGTATGTTATACTTTGTGTAGTCAGCCACTTGGGACCGGTATCTTGCAATTATGAACAAGGAATACTCTTAGTAAATGCCGTTCCACGTCTTCCTCGTGTAGCCATCATGTCATCGTCCCTCTACTGATCGCTTATCGCACATACGCAACAGCAATAGTCACAGCAATGCCAAAAAGAGTGGCCAGATATCCATTCTGTGCACCCTTGGTTCCTCCAGATGTAGTGAGGACCGAAGCAGGCGTCGTTGCGAAGACCAAGCCAATCGTTGGGGCAGCGATACCAGACTGAGCCTGGATGTTGCTTGCAAGAACGACCGAAGTCATCAGTGAAGACGGAAGAGAGATAGCGGCGCCAAGACGAGGTACTGCAGTTGGCTTGGTATCAGCTTCAGTGGACTCAGTGGACAGGGGTCCAGTTGAAGAAGCCTCTCCGCTGTGTCCAGCTGGGTTGCCGTCAGTGCTACGTTCTGGTCCCGAGCTGTTGCCAGAGCCGCTGCCTTCGTCACTTTTGCCTTCATTCTTCTGATCACCGCCGCTGCTAGGCGCAGCAGTTTGCTCCATTGGGGCCGAGCTGGGCGGCTTCGTCGCGGATGCTTCGGGGCCGCTAGACCGGACCGGGTTAAGAGGCGGTGTAAGACCTGACGCAGAGTCTCCATTGGGAAAAGCTGCGGAAGTGGCCTCGGAAGTGACCGCAGGAGGAGCGGCTGCGGGAGGAGTAGCGGGAAGAGCGGCTTCGGGGGTTTTCGACGCAACGGCCTCGGCCGAATGAGTGGATTCGATTGGAACGGGGACGACAGCAGCGGGCTCAGTGACGGGAATGGGTGGCAGCTCTGTTGGAGCACTTGTGCTGGCGGGAACATCGACTGGGGGCAGGGGAACAGAAGCAGGCGGTGCCTCAGCTGGTGTAGTCGCGTTCGCGGGAGGGACAAGAGCTGCTGGCTGAGTGGCGGCAGGAGGCTCAGCAGGGACGCTGATGTTCTTAGGTGGGATGAGAACTTGAGGGAGAGAAGCGGTTGGAACAGCCGTTGCCGTGATCGAAACGCGGCTTTGTTCGGCAGGCTCAGTCTGAGCAGGAGGCTCCTTAGCAGGAGCGGTCTGGTTGTGCATAGGGGCAGATGACTTAGTCGAAGCATCGATGGTCGAGTAGATGGGCGAAGGCGCAACCTGTGTCCCATTGTTGGCGGGCGGTTGCACCAGAGCAGCTGAGGTTGCCGGAACAGAAGGAGCAGGCTTGTCTGCACCGGGATCGATAGTCGAGTAGATGGGCGAAGGGGCTGCCTGAGTCCCGTTGTTGGCAGGCTGAGTAGCAGGCGGTTGTGCCGGATCAGCTGAGATTGTGGGCTTGGAAGGGGCAGGATTGCCCGCAACTGGGTCGATCGTGGAGAAGATGGGTGAAGGTTCCGCTTGAGTGCCGTTACCAGCAGCGGGCTGATCGGCGGCAGGCTGCTCCGGTGCTGCGGAAGCTGTAGGGGCAGCAGTGGCCTCGGCGCCGTCACCGTTGCCATCACCCCCTCTACCTCTGCCTCGACCTTTGCCTCTACCCTTACCATTGCGCCGGCCGCCGTTAGCAGGAGTGATCGCCGCGGGAGCAGTCTCGGCGGGAACAGCGAGGGTCACTGCAGGAATCGTGCCGTTGGCGGGTGCGGCTTTGGCAGGAAGGCCTTCAAGGACGAGCCCGGCAGGTGTAGCATCGGGAGGCAAAGGCCCCGAGTAAATCGTTTTGGGAGGAGCTGGAGGCTTGGTGAGGACCTGGGCTTGCGCGCCGACGTACGTCTGAACAATCGGTTGCTCGGTGAGCTGGTTGATCTTGAAAGACTGTGACATAATGGTCTTCTGGGCGGAATCGGTGATGGCCATCATGAAGCTATCAAAGGCCGCAATGGAAGCGTCAGGAGCCCAATACAGGCGACCAACATTTTGTATTTGCTCTGCCAGAACCATCAGTAAGACTTCGTTGACAACCCACCACCAATACGAGCTTACCCCCGATCCTTTCCGCGACGACTGATCCATCAGTCACGCCATTCGGTACCAAGTCGATGTTGATAGGTGCTTCCAATCCTGTTGTCTGCCACTCAATCTGAAATTTTTCGCCGATGTTGAAATAATCACCTGCCAGGGGCTTCGTGAACTGGGCTTCAGCAAAGGCAACACTCAGCAGCAGAGTCAAAGACTTCGCGGAACGCATCTCATTGGCAAGTATAGTCAACGGAGAAGTCGCACTGGGTCAGGCAGTCTTCAAAGGGTCCAATGAAGAAGAATTTAACGGGGAAAAAAGGGCCAACTAGGGCTCGGGTATCGTGGCCCAAACGGAAACGAAGGTAACAAAGGAGTTGCTTAAGGAAAGCTGGCCTGCAGACGATGTCTAGAGAAGGTAAACATTAACCAACGACCAAAAAAGATCGTCAGTCAGAAAAGAAGACGAACAAGTAATGAATGCGAAGTGAGCAAGGATGCAGAAACCAGATGAAGGGAGCAAGAAGAGCCTTTCCCAAGACGCTCCAACTCTGGGTCGGTGGCTTTGATACGGATCTCTCGCCTGTAAGTCGGTGCTACCACTCCACACAGTGGGGAAGGCCGAAGCAAAGACACCCGAACGTCATCTCAAGCCTCATTGTCAAGAGCAAAAAGGCTCGGCAGGGTGCTGGGGGCGCTGGGAATGTCTCATGGGCCGACACACGCTACAAGCTCTTCGAAGCGGTGGATGAGGTCGCACGGTAGGCTGGCTCAATGGGCCGCAACTGGATGCAATGGGTGGCATTGAGAAATAACTCCTCGAAGGGGGGGCCTAGCCACTCGGAGGCACCCAGGCGGTAATGGAGGATCACGAAACGGTCCATCCATTACGATGGGTCGGGTAGAAGCAGTGGTGCGCCAAGAGGAGATCTCGCCAGAGGCGAAGCCTGGTTTCGCGATCCCGGCCTGCTGCTGTGTCGCTTGGCCGTGATCCAGCTCGGCGCGTCGTCACTAGCCGCTTCGACATTAGCCAATTCGCATTACGAGAGAACCTGATCGGCCTGTTTTCAACGTCTAACACCCATCAGTAATACTCGTTGTTGCCCATAGCTACGGTGATTCTCAGCTTATCCTCGTAACTAGGCTTGAGTTGTTGCAGGGGCATACAGATACATTCACGCAGCTGTTTTCCGTCCAATGCTCGTTGGATGGCCAGGCGGGTTTCGAGAACGCCTCGATGCGTCGAGGAGGTTGAAGTCGGGATGACAGGGGCTAGTGCACAGCGGCGGCGGTTGAGACGTCGTCCTGGAGCAGATCAAACTTCAACCTCCCGCCCGGAACCAGGTTATGAAGCGGAGACACGTTAAGCATTTCATCGCATCCTCCAGCCAGTTCGCTAACAGTGCGCACTGACCATTCCTCCTGTCAACGCAAGCCGAGCGTTCTGGGGATAAACCTCCCTGTATCACCATTTTCTCCGTGTTTGACGTTGTCAACGAAGGTGAAGTTGATGGCGTTATTGGTCTTCAGCCATAGTCACGGTCGATCCAATTGACAATTGGGCCGAACTCTTATGTACGGGTAATGGTCGTCTCTTGTTTTTGTGTGCTGCGAGCGGGCAGCCCATTACCCGCTGAGTGGTAGAGTCTGGGAGGTTGTGGAATTGCAATTCACGCAAGGCGCATTTAAGTTTGGGAGTTTAGATTACTTGCTGGGCATCGTCCTGCAGAGCCGTCCCGACTGCATCTAGATGGGTTCAGACGGAAATCTTTATGGCGGGGGATCGCCACCCTAGACACTGTCACCCCTGATCTTATGCGATCCTCAATAGCGCGCGGTCTCAATGTTTGTTCTCATTTCTTTCAGCTTATTTTCCCATGACTCTCAGTAATTCTTGGTGAATAACTGAAGGAATATATCACCATCTCAAAAGAGCTGTAAACAGATACACTTATAAACTACGCCGAGGCAACCAGATTCGTGTCATTCTCCAGTCTCCTAACCATTTTATCCCATACAAACCCATGGCCGCTACCGTAAGAGTCTGGCAATGACCATCCGGTCAAGAAAGCCTTTCGACGACCCATCATCCTACATTTGCATTGTCTCTACTGGAAATATTGTCCCACAAGGCTTTGAGTATCTAAAAAGGTGGCCACTAAACACCCTCCGATTGGTTCCCAGGCGTGTTTGTGTTGGAAATGCCGTGGAAAGCGTCACCAAATGCGGAATCGTCCATCTCAGCGTTCATGTCCAAGCCGTCGCCCAAGGATGCTCCGTAGCTGGCCATCGCGTCTCCAGCAGAGTCAAGATCACCCAGAGAGCTGAAGCCACCAGGGGTCTCCCCGGCAGGGGTTCCTGCGGCAGAAGGTGCCTGAGGAGTTGGCTTCGGTGCTTCGGCCTCAGCTGTGGTGTTGGCAACCGTAGCAGCAGGGTCGGGTGACACGCCCCCCTTAGGCACGACCACCCAGTCACCGCTGCCCATTCCCTGGTCAGGCGCGGTGGGTGCGTTCTTTGATGGTTCGGTGTTGCCCATCGTGACATCCTCTCCAGCAGCCGGACCAGGCTGACACTCAGGCTCCTCTGGAATGGTCGGCGGCATAGGAGCCGGCGAAGCTGTATTCGCGTTGGCGGGCGTGCCGGCTGTGGAGTTGAGTGCAGAGAAGTGGGTCTGCGGTGTTGGGAAGTTGTTGACAGGTGTTGAAATGGCGGAGAAACCGGTGTGCATCTGATCAAGAAGACCCGCAGCCGTTCCGCCCATATCAACATCAGATTCGCCAACCATCACACCACTTTGCTGAGAACCAGTCTGGGACGGTCGTCGTGATGCAGAACCGCTTGGTTCAACACCCGCTGCGGCGGCCGGAGGAGAGGCTGCAGCTGGTGGTACAGGTGTGGGCTCCTTCAGGGGCTCTGGTGCAGGCTCTTGGAAACCTCCGTCTTGAATGCGATGCACACTGTGGAGCACTTCAATGTGGCGGCCAAGGCTGGCCTCAACTTGTGCCACGATCTCATCCACCTTCTTGTTGTGCTTTTGCGACCACGCACCAGAGTTGTCATCCGCTTCTGTAGAATAGCCCTCGAGGTGCCAAAGCTCGGGACCCCGCTCAAGGATGGAGTTCTTGATTTCCTTCTCCGCATCCACGTAGATGGAGCTGGCCTTGAGGCTGGAAATACTCTTGGCATGCTCTGCCTTCATCTTTTCCATCTCCGCCTTGGTTGATTCCAAGTGCTCTTGTACTCTTTTCCTGAACTCGTCCGCAAGACCGGGCTCAAGGCGACCGATGTACGGCTTCTGGGGCACATCGGTGAGCGCATTAGCGCCCTGAGCATTGAAGATACCGTCGGTCAGAGGTGCCAGTTCTCCTTTGAGCCCAAGCCCAAGTTCGGGAGGCGCAATCTGGGCAAGGCCGTAGGGAGATGACACAATCTCTTCCATCCACTCGTGGTTCTGCTGGTAGCGTGCAAAAGAAATGTCTCTTGGAGTAAGATGGTCAAAAAGATCCTTCTCCAATTCCTCATCATCGTGCAAAGCCTCGGCATGAGCCAGTGCTTGCTGTTGCGCCTGGGCTTGAGCCTGGGCTTGTGCCTGAGCCTGTGTTTGGCGACCCCGGCGACCCTGGGGGCCGGACGGGGGATATGCCATTTGTTGAGGGACACGTCTCGACTGCGCCGGAGGGTTGTACATTTGAGGTCGTCCACCATTGCGGGGAAATTGAATGCTGGGCCAGCTGGCGCGATCAGAAAGCATAAAGTCCTTACGGGCAATCTGTCCACACTTCTGGAGGTGATTGCGGGTGCCCATTATGTGCTGAGTGTCCTGAGAAACGGGAATGAGGTTGACCGGGACGCGGTCAGGAGGGTCCGACGGGCCGTAGTGGACAATCCAAAGGCTGATGTCAGGCTGCGGCGCGTTCATCACGCCGGTCTGCGAAGGCACGAGACGGAATCTGCGTCGGGCATGCATGGCGACCTGCTCGCCGGGAATGAATCCCGACTTGACGTAGTGAATCTCGAGAGACTGTGTCCTTTGTCAGCTGGCGGCATATCGAGCACAACGACCTGGAGCATACCAGTCCATTGCCAACATCCTGACGATGGTATTGTTCAGGGCCCCAGATCATGCCATCGCTGGCAAAGTTTGTTCCCAGCCTCTTGAGGGGCTGCCATGTGAGATAAATCTGGCCGTCGCGGGGTCGATCGAGGTAGGTCCAGAAGAATGGGGCCTTGTCTTTCGCAACTTGAGGAGCGGCCATCAGCCATTTCGTGACTTGATTTAAATCGACGCGTGCCTGGTCAGCATAGTGGTTGGCGGAGATAAGGTGTGCATGACTGAGCTTGAGACTTGTCAGCGACGGTTTTTTTAGGCGACGCAACTTGGTGCGGTGAAACCTACCAGCTCCTGGTCAATTCCGTCACTCGGGTCTTGGGCCATGGTTTGCAGTCACGTTTGCACTATGCGGCACTGATTGGCGAGTACCAGGACACAGAGTTCAATGGCGCGGGGCAGTCAATCTTTCCATAGGCTTTTGCCTCAGTTGCCAGAAACGGTCTATGTAGAGCGACGTTGATGGATGGATGGGCGTGGGTTCGGGAGGCTGGGTCGATGATTGAGCTGGGTTGTAGGTCGGTTCGCGTCCCCGAATTTCTCGCGACAAGGCTGAGGCGTATCAGGAGGTCCTTGTCACTTTTGAGCCAATCAAACCCGCTTGAGCCAAAGAGATCCGTGCATAGTGCTTTAACTGTTATCGGGGCTTATCAAGACAAAGAATAAGGTAGGCACCTTTGTGAGGTGAATATTTCTACTACTCAAGTCTTCCAAATTGTTATCCAATGACACATTCAACGTTTCTGGAGTATATCCCGCGTGGCTTGGTCAATTATAAAATCTGAGTGGTTTTCAATCTGTCACCAGAGGTTTCTCACAGCACTGAGCAACGTGGACAACCAAATGGGATTGATCATTTCATTTCATTTCATTCGCCTGGCACCATTATACCAGGTATCATATTGTGCCCTTTCCTATATTCTACTCGTAACCCATCCAAAATTCTTTTAAGCATTGTAGGTAGAAGCGGAGACGTTGCCTCCACGGCCGGTCCAGTTAACGTGGATGTACTCGCCGGCGGGGTAGCGCTTGGTCGCGCTCTCGGGCTTGATCTGGAAGGTGTGGGCACTAGAACATTTGGTCAGTTTTGTCTTCGTTGTTTTGCATCACAAATCAAGGCGAACGTACCCGAAGTAGTCACGCTGGGCCTGGAGGAGGTTGGCAGGAAGGTCTTTAGTGCGGTATCCGTCGAACCAGGACAGAGCGGTAGAGAAGGCGGGGGTCGGGATACCAAGGAGAGCAGCCTTGGCAACGACGTCTCTCCAGCCGGGCTGGGCCTTGTGGATAGCGTCCTTGAAGAAGTTGTCGAAAAGGAGGTTCTCGAGATCGGGGTTGTTGCGGTAAGCGTTGGTGATATCCTTGAGGAAGACGGAGCGGATAATGCAGCCACCACGCCACATGAGGGCGATAGAGGGCTTGTTGAGCTTCCAGCCGTACTCCTTAGCGGCCTGTGAAGATCACGTTAGTACTTCGTCTCGGATTAGGGTAAGAGATTACAGACCTCCTGCATGAGCATGAAGCCCTGGGCGTAGGAGACAATCTTGGAGGCATACAGAGCCTGCTCGAGGTCGTCGATGAACTGCTCCTTGTTGCCCTCAAACTTACCGGAGCGGCCGACGTACTGTAAAACGGTGCTGGCCTTGGTGCGCTCACCCTTGAGGGCAGACAAGCTGCGGGCAAGGACAGACTCGGCGATAAGGGTGACGGGAATACCGAGGTCCAGGGAGTTGACGGCAGTCCACTTGCCGGTACCCTTCTGGCCGGCCTGGTCGAGGATCTTCTCGACGAGAGGAGTGCCATCGTCCTCATCGTTGTAGTAGAGGATGTCACGGGTGATCTCGATCAGGAAAGAATCCAGAACACCCTTGTTCCACTTGGTGAAGATGTCGCCAATCTCCTTGGGGGAAAGGCCGAGACCACGCTTGAGGATGTCGTAGGCCTGTAGATTGTGTGTAAGTCATATACCTTGATAGTTGAGTATAGCCAAACAAACTACGTACCTCGCAGATGAGCTGCATGTCACCGTACTCGATACCGTTGTGGACCATCTTGACGTAGTGGCCAGCGCCCTCGTCACCAACCCAGTCGCAGCAGGCCTCACCGTCGCTCTTGGCGGCAATGCCCTGGAAGATGTCCTTGATGTAAGGCCAGGCCTCTTCGTTACCACCGGGCATCAGGGAGGGGCCGTAGCGGGCACCCTCCTCACCACCGGAGACACCGGAGCCAACAAAGCGGATGCCCTTGGTCTGGCAGTACTTGGTGCGGCGGTTGGAGTCGGGGAAGTGAGAGTTACCACCATCGATGATGATGTCGCCCTTCTCGAGGAGGGGAATGAGAGTCTCAATGTAGTCATCGACAGCCTTGCCAGCCTGGACGAGGAGCATCACACGGCGAGGGCTCTTGAGCTTGCTGACGAACTCCTCGATGGAGTGAGCTAGGTTTTGTCAGTCGCCTCGCTCATCATAGTTTGGTACGGAGTTGCTATGGAAGCCATTGACAAGTGGGGATAGTGGGAACGCTTTGATGGTGTATTGTGTCGAGTGTTTGGTGAAAGTGCATATGGAGAGGGAGGAATAGAACTCACCTCCAACAATAGGCTTGCCCTTGGCCTCGTTGGCCAGGAATCGGTCGACCTTCGCAACGGTACGGTTGAAAGCGCAGACGGTGAAACCGTGCTGTAAGACAGTCAGCAAGTCATGACACCTCGGAAGGGAAGAGGCCAGGAAACGGCCGGTCATAGGGAATACGAACGTCTGTTGAGTTCGAGCTTGGTCAGCATAATCTTGGTTAAGCGGGGACTGCTCACATTACCTGCTGCGTTCAGAATCAGATTTTGGCCCATGACAGCCAGGCCGATGAGGCCGAGGTCAGCGCTGCGAAGCGGTTAGCTGGATCATGCACATCCGGAGTCTGGTTGTTCGGGCGCGAATAAAGCGGGGCGGGACCTCGGAGCTGGCACAACGCCTGCCACGATGTTGGCAAGACGAGCGCTGGTTGTATGAGCATATGAGGTTGTTGCGAGAGACGGTTGATGGTAGCTTGCGGCCAAAGTCCAATGGCACCTCCCTCGAGCCCGCCCGACCTCCGGATATGACGACCGAGACAACGGCATGCGCGAATTGGCACAGCATCGTGTCGTGAGTCTCATCGGAGGCCGGAGGCGGGGTGGTGGGGTAAAGCGAGGGGTGAGGGGGATGAAGCAAACAACAATACTTACACTGGTCCAGACATGATGGCGGTGGTCGATGATGTGTAGAGGGGTGTTTTGGGTAGGAAAAAGGTTCAGACACGCGCGATGCCACGAGTGTTGCGGGAGCGTCCAGTTATTTATCTCAAGGAGAATGTGTCAAGAAGGACAAGAAGTTGGAGGTTTCGTCAACCCGGACGAAGTTTGTAGGGGGAGGGTCGACGGAGACCCGGGTACCTCAGAGGGAACAATGGGTAGGGGGGTGGTTTGCATTGGGGCAGGGCCCCCCATGACAAGCTGCACACTCACACTCACACCCTTAGCTCGAAAGTACTCACCCGTGGTAGGAGGCCCGGGGCGTACATGGTGCGGTACCTTTTGCTTCATCGCCGCCATCGCTGCAGTGCTCACACTGACTCTCAACTTTTCTGGAGGAGAGAACAGCCAAAGACTGGGCAGAAAAGCGGGACTTTGCCGTCTCTGAACCATCGGCAGGGCGGCTTTGACTAAGAGGCCGGCTGAAGCGATTGGCTTTTGTTGGCGGAGCTTACTAATGGGACAAAGGTACTGTCCAAGTATCGTTTCTTCCATTGCTTCCGCCTGCAGAGAGAAAGAAAGGTGCCCCATTGAAGGCCTTGTGCGACTTGCAATTGGTTGGTTTGCCATGGAGGGGCAGTTATGACGATGTTCTTTGCTACCTCATCTTTCTCACTCTCGTCAGCAAAGCCGATCCCCCCCGTCTAGCAGCTTTGCTCAACATGAGATATGTTTTTGAGGGACAAAAACTGGCGGCAGAATAGTCGAGAAACAAAACAAGCAGCACCAAGCTCTGGCCTGTCTCTGACTATGCCGTAAGCAGGTGTCAACTTTGACCAGATGCTTTGCTCATCAGCATGCTGCGACGCCGGTGTACATAGCTACCGCATTGTGCCCGTCAGCCGGCCCGCGCGGCGGATGGCGGCCCAGCAACGACCATTATGCCTGCTCCACGCCGGTAGTATTTTAGTGAAGCAAAGACGGTCCCGGCTTACAGACCGTCCTGGCTCGTAATAAAAAGGTGTTTCTGTGTTGTGGTCCGATTCGGATATAGGCACCCTTTCCCATTGGCCTCCGTGGATTTCCGCCTCACACTCTGCGTGTTCCAGGGAGACGTGCGACTCCGGTATTCACACTTGATGCGTCAGACCCTGCCTGACGTTTCGCAACCCACGGCCGCGGAGGAATCGCCTTTGCGCGCTCGGTCTAAATTGATGCGGGGGGCATCTGCTAATCTGCTCCCTGTCCATGATATCTTTTTTGTTCAGCGCAACGCAAGAGAGCCGTCTTGGACCGGCGGCATACAACATCACCCTCTCAACGGAGTTCCGGTATTCGCTCGCTCGCTTCGCCCGCTCTTGGGCCGTTCGTCGATCGGCCAGGGGACCGACGAAGGCGAGTGAAACGGGTACTTATCGTAGTCGACATTCCCTCTATCAGCATTCAGCCGCCCTTGCACGAACCAGTATGTGCCTCATGCCCCGGACTGCGCTTGAGGAATCCCGTTTCTTCAGCTTGGAAATCCCCCTTCCCATGCTCCGGGCCGTTCCAGCAAAGCATAGCAAAGAACAGCTTCCAGAAACCCCGGACATGGACCCTTGAAAAGGGCGGCGTCTCAACAACATCTTCAGCAACAATGCGAGTTCTCGGCGTGATGCTGCATGGCCAGAGTATTTTAGTTAGAGTTTCTGGTTGCTGGGTCCCTATATGGATACTCGGTACAAGTACCTCGGCTGCATGGCCAGAGGGAAGGCCGCAGAAATGCAGCTTCATCCCTTAACGATTGTCCTCTCCTTGCCTGAGGAAAAAAAGGGAAAAGAAAGAAAGAAGCGCTGAGGCAGCTCGGCAGTGATGCCGCACCCGTATGTGCATGCGCCTCGCATCCGTCATCCCTGGTTGTTACTATCCCTGGAAGTAATTACTGGACAACGACAGCGGGCCTCGCTCAGCATACGCGACAAATCACGATGCGCTTCAATGGTGTGTAGACGTAATAGCAAGTCGGTCCCAACCAAACCGAAGCTGGCCATAGAAGGGCCCCTCCATTTCCTCCAATTCGACCGAAGCAGCAATTCGACTATTGGGTTCGTTGGGATGCCCCACGCAGTCTGCTTGCCCAGCCTGAGGACAGAAAATATCGCAACTCCCCCATCTCCCAAGGTACCTCAAGATGTGGATGGAGGCAGAAGCCAAGCAGCGTGCACCTCACCTTAGAAACCGAGTCCATGCCACCATGGTTGTCTGGCGAGCTTGCTCACAAATCTGGGCCTTGTGACAGAGGAAAAGCGGGGCAATTTTAGGTGGGGGTAAAACACCCAAGCACCTAACACCGTCGCCGTCTTCGGGCCTTGGATGGGTACCGGCCTGTACTTCACCTTACCCCTCCGCAAAACCTGACCTTACCCTCCTCCACTTTTGCACGCACAGACCAGTTTTATACCATAGCAGCAACATGCCCTTAATATATATAGAAACACACTATAAATATTTTTAAGTATAATAACTTATTATATATTATATATTATATATATAAGTTAAAGTTAATTAAAATAAAATATAAAGTTAAAATTAAGTTAAGTTAAAGTTATATAATAACTACTTTACTTAAATTATATTATTATATTTAAAGTATAATTAAAGTATACTAAGAGTATATTTTAATTTTACTATTATAATATTCTTAAAATACTTAGAAAGTATTTATAGAGATATATACACTGATTTTTTAAAGGTCGGCTGCTCCCCCTTAATTGTGTATAGCGCGCCAGCATACCTACCCAAAACGGCTTAACGCGGTGAATGGGGGTAAGGTGAGGTGTAAACCGGATCGGTACGGGTCGGAGATGTCGGTTGACAACTCCGCTGCAGCTCCGCTGGGAACCCACGCGCATTATTGATCGGCATGGACCCGACAGCGAGAGTCGCAAGCGGCTTCGAATGGGACTCTCCGGGGCCATGATGTCAATTCGCGGAATGCAGAATAATTGCACTAATAATTATCCGTCATGTCCGTCTGATTTCGATGAAGAAAAAATGCATATATTGCAGGATCACGAGGACGCCGAGCGGATCAATAATACCACCACAAGGGATAAATGGCTCAAGACGGAAATTCCGTCTTATTTTCCGCTGAATTTTTGCGTGGCGGAAGGGACGGGACGTCGGTTTTTGATGGACCCACTTGCCGAAACAGAGAAAAAATGGCTCTCGCCCGCCGGACATGGTCGAGCAAGCCACATTACTGCACGTGACACAAGGCTGCTCCTTCCGCCAGCCACCTATCCAAGGCTCCCGCTGAGGCTGCGACACCATCGTCACATTTTGCTTTGCGCAATAACACAAACATACAAACCCTTTACTTTTGCGACTACACCCATCGTCAGCCACGGCTAAACGTGCAAGAAGGAGCTTTCTTTGAGCAGGAACATCCAGGCTCAGAGGTACGTCATCCACACACTGCCACGCAGACCCGCGCCTGTGCGAAAGAAATCCAAAATCCGCAGTCATTCATCATGGCCTACCCGCCCCCTCCAGGTATCTCCAGCGGACCCTCCAGCAACCCATCTCATCCTTCTTTGCCCGCACGACCTCCCCCTACAAAGTCAAACGGTGGCTTCAAACCCGCCTTCAAACCTGCCTTCGGAGCAGCAGCAGCAGCAGCATCCAACGCGCCACCCTCCTCGAGCGCATCGAGCTACGCCAGTGCACCCACAGCCAACTATGGGTCCTCATACCCTTCCTATCCTCACCATGCCTCGCCCACCGTAGCCGGACAAGGCCCATACCAGGCGCCTTCATCATACCACCAATACCCACAAGCCGGCGCCGCCACCGGCTACGGTCAGTCGAGCTACTCCGCCTCCCCTTCTACCGCGTCCTACTCCGCCGCGCCGCAGATTCGCAACCCCTTCCCCGTCCCCGGCGCCGCGGGCGCCGACTATGACCCCGACATGGCCATGCAAATAGCCCAGTGGCAGAGCGCCTACAACGCGAAGGACGCCTCGTCGGCAGGCGCATCGGCGGTAGGCCCTGGCGTAGCGGGTCGGGGCACTCCCAGCACCACAATACCCTCCGACATCAGCGATCCCGCAGCGGCAGCGGCGGCCGCGAACGCCCCCCCAGATCGGAAGAAGACAGTGGTCCGTGAGGGCGGCGGCAAGAAATGGACTGACGATACACTCGCCGAGTGGGACCCGAGTCATCTGCGTCTGTTCGTTGGTAACCTCGCCGGCGAAGTCACGGACGACTCTCTGCTGAAAGCCTTCTCTCGGTGGACATCTGTACAGAAGGCCCGCGTCATCCGCGACAAGCGCACTGCCAAGTCGAAAGGCTACGGCTTCGTAGCTTTCAGCGACGCCGACGACTTCTTCCAGGCTGCTAAGGAAATGAACGGAAAGTACATCCAAAGTCACCCTGTTGTCGTCCGCAAGGCGAACACGGAGATCAAGATCACCAACGTCAAGGATAAAGATCATCACAACAACCGCAACAAGAAGAAGAACAGGAAACAGTCTGGTCACGGCGGCGGGAACAAGCACGAGAACGGATTCGAGCCCAGCCTTGGCCCGGTGCATCACCACGGCGTCACCAAGCCCGGCCAGAAGACCAAGAACGGACTGAAACTTCTCGGTTAAATACCATCGTCGGACACCCACTTGGCCAAAATCTACTTTTGCTCGACACCAGTTCGAGACGGCGAACACCAAGCGACGATCCACATCGCATGGAAGAGGCGTTGGGAGTTGAAAGGCATAGAGAATACCCGTGTTTATCATGCGTCTCTATACATGAACTAAAATTCCAGGTTTTCGAGCAAAGCCCATAAGCAATCAAATAAAACAAGTTAAGATTACTCAGATCACATCAATACGAATATCAATTGGAGATCAAATGTGGTCCAGATACGTCAACTTCAATTTGAATGTAAAGAAATACCAGATCGAACTCGCCTCAAAGATTAAGTTCATATCACGTAAATGTTTTCGTTCGAAACCGACATGTCGAGCATGAAACCTGTAGGCATTGTAGTTTCTCCGCATGTGTAGAGACCCCTGGATTACACTCAGGCTGGAAGGGCCCTACCTAGCCTAGTAACAGCCAACTTCTTCTCCCACCACTCCTTTCCCAACTTTCTATTCTCGCCAGTTATGGTATATCCACCTCAGTATGCAAGTTTTCTCTTTCTCTAGCCTTTCCGAAATTCCCGAGTCTCGAATACCGTGACCCCGTTATAGAAACAGATTGTTCAAAATCTCGGCGAGCTTTCACAGCTTCGTCCGGATGATGTCACCAAAAATAACTCCGTGCATTTCCGCGCATACCAGCCGGTCAGATACGGTTCCGTCCAAATGCACATTTTTATGTGCTTTCCCCCCTTGAATCCCCAGAATACAACAAACAAGAAAACCGCGGCTTTAGTTATCGCGGTGGGCTTGTGCCGTCCTCGACTCTTGCGCGGTGTGGCCGGGGTTTGGCATGATGTCGCCGTCCGCGGTGACCAGGTTGTCTTCGTAATCGGTGCTGTTCCGCAGCAGACCCGTCTCCTCACCGCCCTCGTCATTATCGCTACCGCTGGAGCCAGAAGAGTCCGCGTCCATGTGATCGCGCTGAACCTCCTTCTGGGCGTCCTCGCGCATCTTGGTAATCTTGATGTAGTTGTAGGCGACAATGGCACCAATGGTGGTGATGAGACCGACGAAGTTGACGGGTGTCAGGCGGTCGTGGAAGACAATGGCCGAGGCAGAGATTGTGACGACCTCCTTAAAGATGCCGGCGATCGAAAGGGTGACGACCGAGGTACGCTGCAGCAGAGCGAACTCGGAGGCTGTCATCAGGAATGCAATACAGCCGGGGAATAGGAGGAACAAGGGAGTCATGAAAGCGCCCCATTCATCGACGAGGAGCCCGATGCCCTTGAACAGCGCCGGGAAACCCTCGACCGGGATGGCGATGACGATGAGGGTGAGAAACATGACCGGCGCCAAGAAGAAGATGCTGGAGAATGGGTTGGACGTCGCCGGGTTGCGGAGTAGGAGAATCTGGGTCAGACCCCAGCGGAAACCGGAGAAGAAGGCGGCAGAAATCACGAGAACGAAGCCAGGTAGATTGAATTCGACTTCTCCTGAAACCATGAGAACCACACCACCGGTCATGGTGGCTATGATGGCAACGAGGCGCCATGTTGGCTTCTCGAGTCTAAACAAAAAGGCGAAGATCAAGACAAAAGCTAGCGAAGATGATTTGCACATGGCTGGGTAGCATGATTAGCGACTGGGAGACGCCTCGACATTCGAATAGGCAATTACTTACTGTAGAAGGTGAGGGTGATAAACTTGAGTGAGGTGTTTCCGAGCCCGATATCAAGACCTGTCGCAGCACCGCATGGGCCAATGCGCGTCAGATAGAACATCTTGGTCATCAGCGGCCGTTCCGGCTCAGACTCATGCCTCGAGCGACCCATATCAGAGTGGCGCTGCGCATTCGACGGGCGTAGAGAAGGTATTAAGAATAATACTAATGAAGCGAGGGCGAATTGCACCAACATATGGCATGCCGTCGTAAACAGTGGGAAAGAAAAGTTGAGGTGGTCCTTATCAAACATCCATTTGTTGTACTAGCGAACGAGTGTCAGCTTGTGATGACGATGGCGAGAGAGCGTCAAAGGGGAAGAAAGAGAGTGGTAGTGCTTACCAGCGAGATGCTGAGAGAAAATAAGTACCACAGCAAGATCAACACAACGTTGACCAAAGACCTTTTTACAACGTTTTGATCGGCCTCCTTCTTCTCCTCATCGGTGATGCTTCCTCCCGGTACGATCCTCTGATCTAACCTCGCGTTGTTCCTCCTCTTCTTCTTCTTTCTCGTCTTGTCCTTCTTCGTCAAGCCCGTCTCTTCGTCGTCGTGAAGATCTTCGTCGGAAAAGCTGTCATCGTCTGTGTGTTTTGAGCCAGAGGGCGTGTTGTGGAGGTCTTCCGCGATCTTGGGTTCTTCAAGCAAGTTTCCTCCTGAGCTTCGTGACGGAACTCGGCTGTGATTGCTGGCACCGGCGCTCTGCATCAAACTGCTCCGACGCCGACGGTGGCCGGTCCCTTTCAATGGTTCCATCTCGAATTCCTCTTGGGCGTTGTCTGAGGCGGCGACGGGGACGGGAGATTGGTGTTGGCGAGATGGAGATGGGTGAAGTGAGGAAGAGTAGGAGGAGCCCAGACGCGGAGAAGCGTGGGCGGGATCGGCAGCGACGAGGGCTCGTGGCCAGGGATCATCCGAGGTGGTCGAGGAGGTCGCGTGCGCAGGCGAGGGGGGGTTGGTAGGTGGCGGTAGTAGTAAAGGCGACGGGCTCAGGAGGCGGCGATGGTTCTGAAGGATGGATTCGCGAGGTGAAAGGGCGTCGTCGTGGTCAATATGGTCGGGGGAAGAAGATATGGCACTGGGAGCAGAAGAACGACCAGGGTCGGGAGGCAGCACATGCACGAGGGATGAGGATTCTGAGGAGGAGGTGGACATGATTAAATCTGGATTCCACCGAGCGGTTCACGGCTGGGTCTGGACAGCATTTGCCATTTGGTCAGGTAAAGTATCGGGACGATTGCATCTGGGCGCAGTCATTTGCTGTACGGGTTGGCTGGGCT
This sequence comes from Colletotrichum agaves, assembly GCA_036785465.1. Classification (NCBI taxonomy): domain Eukaryota; kingdom Fungi; phylum Ascomycota; class Sordariomycetes; order Glomerellales; family Glomerellaceae; genus Colletotrichum; species Colletotrichum agaves. The sequence goes on from JAXISO010000207.1 coordinate 71,280, forward strand.
GGGCTGGGCTTGGTGCTTTGATTCCATTTAGCTGAGTACCACAGGTACCAACCTAGGTAGGCTAGGCCCTTCTCTCCTCCTGTCTCCTCAAGGGCCCAAGACCAGGGCAGGCCCAAGGACGGTGCGGATCATTTTCTGGAGTCAAGTGTCGCGCCCACACCGGCCGATCTTACCCAGACTAAACCTCACCCGAGGATTGTTACCCTCCTTCATCCGAGCCTCCACTAAAAGTTGAACTGACCTAAGGGATGTGGTGGATTACAACTAATTTGCGGTTGCTCCAGTATATCCATAGTAATTAAACCCTAAGAGCTTAGGCTTAAATATACTTAGTAGTGATTTAATTTAGGATTAAATAGAGTATAATTCCTACTAAGTTTTTTTTTATATAATAATTATATAATACTATATAAAAAGCTTTATAATTACTATTCTATTACTTAATATATCCTAGTAGAATAAAATTAAGGAGATATTTCTAGTTTTTCCTTAAGAGAATAATAAATTTAAACTAGGTAGTATATTATTAAATAATAATAATTTTAATTATAATTTTAATAATAATAAAAAGGGATTATTTAAGGGATTAGTAGAAGAAATATTATTAAATTTAATAAGGTTTTTTAATAGTATAATAAATAAAAATATTAACTTAAAGAAAAATAATTTAAATTTTAAGAGTATATATTACTCTTATTTACTTTCCCTAAATTAAATAAATAAGTATAAATTAAAGGAAATATATTTTAAATTTAAGAAGTCCTATATTTACTCTCTATTCCTAAAATATTATAAATATTACTTAAAGGGATAATATATATTATTCCTATAAAAGTACTAAGTAATAAGGAATATATAAAATTATAGAAGTTTATATAATATTATATTAAAAGGCTTAGGCCTACTAACTAAATTTTATATATTATTATAGGGAGTACTCTTATAATATAATTAACTTTTAAATATACTAATAATTATATATACTTATACTTAATTAAGAATTTTTAAAATATAACTTATATATTAATAATTAATACTCTTTATAAATACTAGAGATTTATTATAATAGAGATTTTAATACTTATAATAAAAAAAAAGGTAATTAGGTATAAGAATACTTAAAAAAAAGTATTTAAAATATAAAAATCTAATTATTTAATTAGGCTTTTATAATAAAATATTTATTTAAAAAATATATAACTTATTAACTATTTATAAATACTTATAAACTTATTATTAAGAGCTTATTCTATAATTAATTTATAAACTTTAATTAAATTTATATTTATTATATTAATAAATTATTTAATAAGAGGGATTAATTTAATATAAACTATTATTATAATATACTAGCTCTAAATTTTAAAAATAAGTTTATTATTATTAAAAATATTCTATATAATAATTATTATAATAAAGAGGAGGAAGTATACTCTTTCTTTATAAGAATATTATAGAGAAAGAAAATATATAATAAGTCTAAATATATAATTCAAAAATAACTACTAATTTTAATAACTTTAAATTACTTATATATAAATAATAATATAAGGCTTATTAAGATTAATTATAAAATTAAATTTAACTTTATTATTTCTTTTTTATTAGAAATAATATTATAAATAATCTTAGTATTATATAGTATATACTAGTATATTCTACTTCTTATAGAAAAAGTACTACTAAATATTATTATTAGAATTATAAAAGTAATTTAAAAAATTAGTTAACTATATATAATACTTAATAAGAACCTAATTTTAAAAAATATAAAGACTTTATTAATTTAAAATTTTAAATATATTTAAGAAATTAAATAAATTATAAGACTTTATTTAAAAATATAAAGGATAATACTTTACAAATATTTATAAAAGTCTTATTAATAATAATTATCTTTATATAATTATTAAGAAATAGTAATTACTTTAATTCCTACTTAGAGTATCCTATTTTATTATCTTTTATAATTACCTTATATAAAAGAAAGAAGGAAGCTAGGTAAGAAATATAGAGATTACCTATAATAAATTAAAGCTAATAGAGTAGTGAATCCAATACTTTATTAATAATAAGTATTACTAAATAATTATTTACTTTTATTTATAATAAGTTTAATAATAGACTCTTATTAATATAAACTACTTTATTTTAAATATAAATTATAAATAATTAAATTATTTAAATAAAGTTAAAATTATTTAGGAATAACTTAATAATTAGTTATAAAAAAGTAAGAATAATAATTATTTAGTAACTTTTAATTAATTTAATTTAGTAATTCCTCTAATTTAAGTTTTTACTAATAATAAAATATAATATATATACTATTATATATTTACTTATATTTTTTAACTTTTTAGAGAAAAGTATAATACTTAAGTTAAGTAGAAGTACTTACTTTTAAAAGTAATAACTAAGACTAAAAAATAAACTAGTATAATTAGTATAATTACTAATTAGAATTAAGTATATATATAAAATAAGACTACTACTAAATTAAATTAGGATTAAATTAAGACTAATTTCTACTTTAATAATAAAATATTAATTACTAGTACTAATTTATTCTAAAACTAGAATCTTATTTAAAGTATAAAATTAATAATTAAAATTATAACTAGAACTAGTAAGTTTAAAGATATATATACTTCTACTAAGTATACTTTAAAAAGAATATATAAAAGTACTATTCTAATTATAATTAAGGACTAAATAGTAAGTTTAAATATCTCTATTTACTACTTTTAGTAAGTATAACTTATAAGTATAATAACCTTTATAACTTAATTAAGAGTAAGTAGTATTCTAAATATTTATAAAATATTACTAAAATAATAATAAAGTAATAGCCTAAGTTAAAAAACTAGGTAAAGTATAAGTAATAACTAGTTATTTATTTAGGACTATATTATATAGTATTTATAATTCCTAATAATAATTAGAATATTTTACTTTTAATAAGTAATATTATTAAAATCCTTTATAAAGACTTATATAAGTAAACTAGAAAATATATATTCTTAAAAAAGGTAATTAAAATTAATTATAAATATAATTAGAGCCTTATATAAGCTAATATAGTAATAAGAAACTTTTAACTTTCTATATTTTATAGAGACTACTTTATATAAGGCTAATTCTTT